>JABCJY010000013.1:0-159731 GCA_013184415.1 Fusarium concolor
TTTTAATATAGTTATAATATGCACTAAACAACGCCACTAAATTGAAGGCGCTACGGCTAGGTCGGAATTCCGTACGTACGGACTATGCCTCAACTATTATCCCCGCTCTCTCCAAATCCTAAACATTCAACATCAGTTTCTCAAACTTCAACTAGTTATTACAACCACACAGTAATCATGGGAAACACTTACTCTCTATTCTTCCCTCCAAAGCCTCAGTTCACCGAAGAGAACCTCACCTCACAGAAAGGAAGAGTGTTTATCGTTACCGGCGGCTACTCAGGTGTTGGCTTTGAGTTGAGCCGCATACTCTATCAAGCTGGCGGAAAGGTGTATATCGCCGGTAGTTCTGTAGAGAAAGGCGAAGCAGCTATCCTGGAAATAGTGAAGCAGTGCCCCGACTCACCTGGAATCCTTGCCTTTCTCACAGTAGACCTTGGCGATTTGGATTCTGTCAAAACAGCGGCAGAAGGATTCTTGGCGGAGGAATCAAGACTCGATGTTCTTTTCAACAATGCGGGAGTATCTAACCCTCCAGCGGGTTTAGTCTCGGCTCAAGGATATGAACTCAGCATGGCTACCAACGCCATTGGCCCATGGTACCTCACGCAGCTTCTTCTACCTCTCCTGAAGGAAACGGCAAAAGACCAAGCCCCAGCTTCAGTGCGGGTAGTCTGGACCTCTTCTATCGTTACCGATCTCTCTGTTCCCGAGGGCGGAGTCAACATGCAAGAAGTTATTAACCCAACACGAGACCAGCAAGCCAACTATACAAACTCAAAGACCGGAAACTGGTACCTATCCAGCGTCTTAGCCGACCAAATTGGACCGCACGGTGTTCTTAGTGTTTGCATTAATCCTGGAAATCTACACAGCAACCTTCTTCGTCATATGCCCTGGTGGCTTGAGCATGTCGTTTCACCACTTCTCTATCATGCCAAGTTTGGTGCATATACCAACCTGTGGGCAGGTCTTTCACCTGATTTGCAAATTGAGGACGGGGGCAGGTTCATTTGGCCTTTTGGTCGCTTTCATCCGAATCCTCGGGCTGATTTGTTGGAAAATCTCAAGTCGAAGGAGAAAGGGGGGACGGGAACCGCTGCTGAGTTTGCGGAATATTGCAACAAGGTCATCGCGGATCACCAGTGAGCGTTTGCCCCCTTCTAGTTGGGGTCTGGACTCGAACAGGACGATATCTCTATTTTATCTCTGCGGGACCTAAAGATCATAAGAACTACATAAATCTTACCTAAACTTATATATAATATTAGGGGATTGCTTAACAGATATTAGCCCCACAAGCCTTGCGCCGCCTAAAGAGATAGATAGCAGTCTTGGGCATTCCTCATGGATTCCGAGTAAAACATACCAATCTAATAAACTTTGTCTATCTACAGGATGGTTTCTGGAATCATCATTTCCGTTCTCTCTCACAAACCGACCTCTACAACTCTGGCGTATATCCAATGGCCCTGTTCAAGTCATAGACGTCCCAATAAAACGGCATGATACTCTTGATGACACCAGCCTCCAGATCAACCTGAATAACCTGGCACAAGGGGTATTTCAACTCCTCCCCAGTCTTGCGAACCCTCAATTGCAAATAGCTGAGCGAAATAATGCGGTTGGATCCTTCACTCTCAAAGATTTCGGGCGTCTGAACATCGACCTTATCAAAGTAATCGGCCATGTCCCTGGCCCATTTCTGAAAACCTTCAGGTCCAGTGTATTCGCCAGCGTAGGGTAGTCCTGACGATTGTTTGAGGCGGACTTCTTTTGATAGAGTGGCTGCCATGCCGCTGAAGTCACGTTCTTCGGGTGGTGAGGCCATGTAAATGCGTTCAGCATCGTAGAATGACTCGAGGATTGAGCGGGCTGTGTGCTGTTTGGAGGAAGCCATGATAAAGGCTGTTGCACTTTGTTACAATGGACTGACTGAAAGAGGAGATACAAAATGTGCTAATTTGTAGAAATGCGAAAAGACGACACTGCCTTCTATTTATCTACTCGACGAATAGAATGCTGATTAATTGAGATTAAACTGTCGGTAGGATCATTGGGTCGCATGCTGGGTAATCGATGCCGTCCATTATCTCCAAGGAGCATCCTTCAGGGACTTTTGATGTTGAGTTCCGAAATTGGCAGCTGGGGACCGGAGTTTTCGGAGTCCCAAATTGGCCGATCGTATCATCAACTTGAGCGAAACCCTCACCTAAACGTATATCTCTCTATGCGAAGATATGGAGTCTTCTATTCCCTCTTTGGAGTATAAATAAGGTCTTTCCCCGCAAGAAGGCATATTGTCTGTCTTGGCGAGGCTTAAACTTGGTCAGGAATGAATGAGAACCAAGAAAGAGTTCAATGGCACGTGGAGCTGGAACTCTAATGAACAAAAACATGGCAGATCGCACTCGCAAATCTCTTGGTCGCCGCTAATCGAGCTCTAACCCTGTACAGTATTTTAACGGCGGTGCCTGGCGTGACCTCATTCTCGGGTCCGAATAATGAATAATGAGTCCTGGAGCGAAATGACTATTCTAGAATGGCTCTAGATCCGCAGTTCACGGACCATTTCCAGTGACGCTGGGGCAAGTATGACGCAATAAGCACTATGTCATGAGGGGGAACCACCCCCAAATTTCTACCGCTACCACCTACCTAACCCAAGTCCGCCCGTCTCAGTCTCTATTGTCCGTCCACACGGCAAATCGAGACTTGACATGACTACTCATAGCACGCTACAATGTCAAGCTCTGCAGAGCTGCAACGCGAACGCGAGGTGCAGGGTTATTTCCAGAGCTGGCAGATAGCACAAGGTTCATCCCTCAAGGTCGCCAAGAGTGTCGATGGCATCAACGCGCCCTCTCAGATCAATGACGCACATGCGCCGCAGCCTTCTTCCGACAAGGCTCTCTCCGCCTTTGCCCAGCTGGCCGTGTTTCGGCTCAACGTGAAGCGTTGTATGATCTCACTCATCGATTCTTCCAATCAGTATATTCTCGCCGAAGCCACGCGCAACTTGCGATTAGGGACGCTTGAAGACGAGCTGGGTGCGCAGGCCGCCGATGTGAATCAAAGGCCCGAGGAAGACACTTACGAAAGTGATCTGTGGTGTAGGTCAACTGTTCTCTACAATAGAGACACAGAACAACCCTCTGTCCCTTGATTCAAAATGCTAACTGTACTTGCAGTAGGAACTTCGATCCTCTCCCGGGCAGAAGCTGTCTGTGAACACTGCCTCAACAATACATGCGTCGCTCGCGACCCCGATGGCCGCACTTACTCGGCATCCGGTTTTATAGTGCCCGATTGCCGCCTCGATGATCGCTTCAAGTCGCGCGTATATGTCCAATCCGAACCAGGCGTGCGCTTCTATGCCGGCGTCCCCATCTTCTCACGCAAAGGATACAAGGTCGGAACATACTCTGTCTCAGACGAACGGCCGCGCGATGGATTGTCGATCGAGGACCTCAAGTTTATGCAAAGCGTCGCGCAGGCCGTGACTGAACACTTGGAATGGGCACGCGATCGTGTTGACAGGTTTAAAGGTGAACGCATTGTGCGTGGCTTGGCAACCTTCATTGAGGGCTGTTCAAGTGATGACCCGATCTTGCCAAAGGATGAGCAACCCCAGAGACCTTCAATCAAGCGCCCTCCAGGCATGACTATTACCGCAACAAGACGCTCGTCCTTGCACAATACGATGCGCAAGGTCGATCCCGACTCGAATCAACGATCTCAGAAAGCCACATCACCCCCTCGCAAACACAAACCACAGACGGATGGATTATCGAGGATGTACCACCGGGCGGCCGATAACTTGCGATCCGCAATACTAGCCGACGGTGTCGTTCTTTTCGGCGCAACAGCCTCCAATCTCCAGCATCTGACTCGAGCAGTTCAAGTAGAGCAAAGTGATACTAGAAATTCCGAGGGTTTGCCCACGCAAATTACAGCAGAGCCTGATAGCTACAGTGCGGAGAGCTCAGATTCTGAAACATCGCCACTATCAAGGCCATGTAAGCTACTTGCCTACTCGTTGGCTGACAAGAGCAAACCCTTGGACCTCGAGCAGGGTCCTTCTTTCTCCATCGGAACTCTTGAAAGATATTTCTCCCTCTTCCCCAAGGGAAAGACTTTTACATTCACAGAAGAAGGAAAAGGACTTTCTTCTGATGACGACAGCGCAAGTGACGGCGGTGCTACTCCTACGGGGGCGAAAGGCAAGCGACGCAAGGAAAAGATTGACCACAAGGAACTCCTCAAGAAGATCCCAGGGGCAAAGGCTATTGTATTTCTGCCATTGTTTGACTACGTCGAGGATAAACTTGTCGGGGGCTGTTTCCTTTGGACATCTGTCCCCGGTCGTATGATGAACTTGGACGAAGACTTGTCTTACCTACGAGCTTTTGGTAACAGCATCACAAGCCAGGTTGGGCGCATAAACACAAGGAAGAATGAAGCTGCAAAGACTACCTTCATTGCAAGCATGAGTCACGAATTGCGAAGCCCACTGCATGGTATCCTAGGTGCTGCTGAGTTTCTCAAGGACGCAGTGACTGACTCTTACGAAGTCGGCCTTGTCAACTCGATATCAACCTGTGGAAAGACACTCCTCGACACATTAAATCACGTTCTCGACTTCAGCAAGATAAACAACCTGGGCAGCGGGCAAACGAGAAAAGGTGCTAAGCACAGCAAGATCATCAGCCTATCTTCTGACTCAATGGAGAGTCTGAACATAACCGCATCAGTGGACCTCTCCATTCTTGTTGAGGAAGTTGTCGACGCCGTTGCCACTGGTCACAACTTTAAAAAGCTCCCTAATAAACGAGCTAGCCAAGGAGATGCAGTGATGGATGGACCTCAACGAACCCCTGGCCCAGGGAGCGAACACCCCGTATCGATTCTCCTGGACATCAGCCCGAGGACGTCCTGGGTAGTCAGGACACAACCTGGCGCACTTCGAAGGATTGTGATGAATTTGTTCGGAAATGCGCTGAAGTACACCGCGCTAGGGTTCGTTCTTGTGAGTGTGAAGGCGCAGGAGATCAGCGACGACTCAAGAATAGATGTCCTGATTCGGGTAACCGATACCGGAAAAGGTATGTCTGAGGACTTCCAACAGAATCGCTTGTTTGTTCCTTTCAGCCAGGAAGACTCTTTCCAGCCTGGTACTGGTCTGGGCTTGAGTATTGTCAAACAGATTGTGGACTCGCTTGGAGGGACTCTTGAGGTCAAGTCGGAACAGGGTAAGGGTACTGAAATTGAAGTCCGACTCCGCCTCGAGCCAGTTCCCAATGAGCCTTCCAAGCCGGAAGAGCCCATGCATTCCATGGTTGAACAACTTCGGGGACGATCTTTGGTGCTACTGGAAGCAAGCGAAGATTTCCACTCGGCGACCATCACCCAGCAAGTCAAGGTGCGCAATGAAACCTTGATGGAGACCTTCTCAAGCTGGTTCAATATGAAGGCTGCGGGGGAAATAGACACGAATCCACCCAAAGCCGACTTCTATCTGTATTGCGAGCCACCATCGGCCAAAACTCTCGAAAAGCGATTCGAAGAGACAGCGACAGAGGCCGTGCGAAATAAGAAAACACCTATCATTATCATCAGCTTGAATGAAGAGGAGGCAGCAAAAATAACAAGAGCCCAGACCAAAGCTTTGGCTAGATTGTCAGATGTGGTTGAAGTCATTCCACAACCGTAAGTCTTCCCGCCAATAACACTGTGCAGAGACTAATATGAACACAGATGTGGCCCCAGAAAACTCGCGCAGGTATTCAGTCGATGCTTGAAGAGGATCGAGGAGGTCAAAGCAGACGATGACGACAGAAACTTGGTCAGAAGTGCTCATACAGATAACGAATCATTAGGGGGGCAAGCTACTCCCGACAGAGAGGACACAGCAGAGCGGCTGAACTCCAAACTGACACAAGATAAAGACAACAAGCCTGGCTGGGCAGAAACCACCACCACAACACCACTTCCTCAAGATAACAAAGATCATTCCCACTCCAAGAAGGACAGTCACAAATATGACCAACAGGACACCAAGAAGGACAGTAGCAAGGGTACGAAGGAGGACAATAAGTCATCACAGGATGCCCAGAAGCCAACAAACGCAGAAATGCCAGCAAAGGCGCATGTGCTCCTTGTCGATGACAACAAGATCAATCTCAACCTCCTCACCATGTTCATGAAGAAATACGGCTTCACGTACGAGGAAGCCGAGAATGGAGAAGAAGCAGTCGAGACATTCAAGAAGTCAACCATCGGCGATGCAAACCCTCCAGGACCCGTCAAAAAGCGCTTCGACTATATCCTAATGGACATAAGCATGCCAGTCATGAATGGAGTGGAGGCGACAAAGAGGATTCGGAAACTTGAGTCTGAGTACAAGGTTCCGCGGACTACGGTGTTCGCATTGACAGGCTTGGCGAGTGCGGATGCACGACTGGATGCGATGTCTGCTGGGGTTAACCTCTTTTTGCCAAAGCCTGTCAAGTTTGCGGAGTTGAAGACGATGATTGAGAATAACTAGATGTATATACGACTTATGTGGCCTGTACCTTTACTTGTTGTACCATAGATAATTAATAGAAACACGAATGGCCACGTTTGACTTCGAGTGTGTATCTTGGTGCTGAAACTGAAAGCATACTTAGCGTAACGGTAAGAGGTCAATCTCTTCGTAACTCAATTCGACAACTGACCAGGTCAGGGAGCTCTGGCTTCAGCGAAGGCAACTCCCCATCAACATGCCAGGCCAGGCCAAACTACAATATTACTCAGTGTCTGTTGCTTGCATTGATAGTTTTCAATATGTCTTCATATTCTCAACAATCAACCAGCGTAATTGGTTTAGTGGTAAAATTCTCCGTTGCCATTCGAGCAGCGTCGGGGAGCCCTGGGTTCGATTCCCAGATTACGCATTACCAACGCTTCAAAGCGACCTTATCTTTTGCCATTTTGATCTTTTTTGTTGTTTTCGTGATAATACGTTGGTGTTGTGTTGGCCTGTCTTCCCAACTTTGAGAGGGAAGGTTCAAGGTACCTCGACCCTCTTGCCTCAATTGGCCGGAACAACATTCATTCTTTTGGAAGGCAGGAGTGCTCTAGTGTTCCCTTTGGCCCTTTGTTTATGGACCCCAAGATGTCTTGGTTTCTCAGTACAACTCCCTCCGTTTGCGAAGGTGGCAGACCTACACCATCAACCCAATGCACCCTAGGGCGCGAATGCGTGCGAATGAAGCTGGATTGATGGAAATGGCGAGGACGACACTATCGATTCAGGCGATGCAAACGAACGGCAATCAGTCCAGTCTTGATTTGTGGTTCCAAACTTAAGACAGCGGCGATGAAAATGAGGGAATGGCGGCTGATCAATTCTGCGGTGAGATCGCCCTTAAAACAGAGCCCGACAAGGAACGAGCACAATTCCCCTGACAAAACTGATCTGTCGGACCCGGGTCATCTCTTCATCGAGATCACCAACCCGTGCAGTACTGGACCGACGTATCGTTGAACAAGGCCAAGAAGAAGACCTCCAACAGACAACGAGAAGTGCGTGTAGCTCGTTCAAAATGATCTCGGTTCCCTTGACTTCTCAGGACAACCCGCTCCAGTCGTAAAGAAGATCGACTTCAACCCAATGCACACTTTAATCCTTAAGGCCTTGAGGAGTACGTGGAGGTAGGCATCCTTTCCAACATCTCGACCACTCCAAAGCACATCGTTGGAAATACGTGGAAGTTCGTTGACTACTTTACGTTGATCCCCAGCAGTGAGAGGATGAGACGGAATACGGAATACGCGTGGAGCGAACGAGCCCGGAGATATCCCATCTCGCAGTCGAGTGTCCTGTACTTTGTCAAGAGTACCGGTCTGTATGTTGGTGGGATACGATGGGTACAAACTTTGAGAGCGTTGAATGAAATCCTGGAGTTGTTCTCCCTTTCGTCTTCCGAGTTGGTGAGCTTCGGAAATCAGGGCGCTGTCCTTAATCGTAGTGTCTTGCTGGAACTTCTCCTGGAAAAGGAGGGAGATCTCCTCAAAAGTTTTCAAGTGCAGCCTCTCCTCCTTGAGCGGTCGGACAAGTTGCAATGGAATCTTGTAAGCTGTGGACACAACTCACCGACTATCTTGAATTCTTTGACTCGAGGATGTAGTGGTTTGTTTATATGTATTGCCTTCAAGTTTCTGGGGTCAAACTTGAGGAGAAGCTCATTCAATGTCCGTTCCAGATAGTTTTTCAGTCAGCTTCTTGGTCTTGTTTATCTTCTTCTCGGATTTCTTGGCGCGGGAATTTAATTTGCCTCTTTATATATGTAATAGTGATCTGGAAAAAGAACCCTGAAAAGACTTGCTGTTGACAACGCCCCATATCACAACCAACATTACGCCATGCAGCTAGAGGCATCCACTGAGTGCCTTTCGACGACTTCTTGTCTAAGTCTCTCTCGCGCATCTAGATGCGGGTCGCCCGAAGAAGGTATTTGAGTCGTTTCGATGGCGCTCTGGTCATATTATGACGCGCACGATGGTTCCGGGTGGCAAAAGGGGTTGCTTGAATTCGACGATGATGGTATCTTCAGGAAGAGTGAGGCATTTCTGGGCAGTATGATTCGCTTTCTTGCATACGGAACAAAAGACGAGCTTCTTCTTCTTCGAGGATGCCTAGAATGAAAGGCCCATACCCTGCCAGAACTTCATTTACTCCCCTGGGATCGACCTCCTTTACATGTACAATTACCTCAGCAATGATACTGCATACATAACAATCAGCCATGCGTCCTAGAATGGCCTCATTGCAGTTGCCATATACGGAGCAATCCAACAGCACGGTAGCTGTGCTAGAAATTCTATGGGATGCAATCTGGTGATTAAAACTGGACAAAGTTTGTCCATCATTCATTTGGTCACAGCCTCAGTAGTAGATAGAGTAATAGTAACAAAAAAGACGATCCTTGAAGTTTGACCGCCCTTTTCCATGTCCATGTCTAGTCCAGCAAGCTTGTCAGCGAGTTCCTTATGTTCATCTTCTTCTTTGTCTTTTTGACGCGATTCTGGGTTTTACCGCCCTATATATATATAAGTGATTAGAGAAAAAGAAAGCCATGAAAAAATCCTAGCGAACTGCTAGGTAAAACCTTCTGGTGCGAAAAATAGAGCCTTCTAGGTGGCTATGGTTACGAATTGATTGTCAGTCGCCTTGTGGTACACACTTTTCAGCAGTAATGTAGTGCTGTTGGTTATTTGACCTATAAGTAAAATGATAGTATTTACAAAAGAATGATAATATGAGACTGCTTTGACATCAGCCCCTACTCAACTTGACCACCTCGGATCCCCCTCGTCATCAGCCCTACTCAGTTGGTCGAATACCCTGCGGATTCCAGAACATATCGTCGGGGTCATACTTCGACTTGAGTTCTTGCAACCTCGGCAAGCTCCCAGCATAGTATCTCCTAACCGCCTCCTCATTGCTCAACTGCGTATCCAAGTAATTAGCATACATGCCCCAATCCTCATCAGCCATATCCTTAGTGACACTATCGCGGAAGCCCTTGAGGAGGGAGAATCCATTGTTTGCGTGTGAGACGTAGTTTCCGTGGTCAGAGAACTGGTATAGCAGAAGCTTGTCGCGATGGGGGAATGCGCTGTTGGAGGAACCGTTCTCTGTAATGGCTGAGTTGGGACCGCCAAAGAGATCGAGGAGGAGATACCATGAGTGGCGAGCATCAGGGTCGTTGATGTTGTTGAAGAGGGCGTTAACGAGGGACTCGACTTGGGATCTTGTAAGGGCCTTTGTCATGAGACTTGTGCTGTAGAAGGTACTGTGCTGCAAGGTATTAGTAATGAACACAGGGAACGTAAGTTGAACTCACCTGGTTGTAAGGACGTCTCTGATCAAGTGCTTGACCATTCGTATAAGCCTCCAATCCCTGAATCCAACCTCCCGTGCTCGAAGTTGATATTTGCGCACCCAAATCACCCAGAAGAGGTTGAAGCGCTGTATTCAGGCCAGCTCTGGTACCATAGTAAACACCCTGGATAGTCTGGCCCGACGGCGCCATGTAGATCTGCATGTTGAGCTCTTTGGGCGCACTCTGTCCAAACTCCTGGAGAGCCATCAATCCCTCAATGGCATCGTTCTTATTCCAGTCTAGTTCAATGCTGAAAGGGGTGACTGTATCAGGTGCTTTGATCGTTTGGAAGTCGAGTTCAACTACGATTCCATAGGAAGATCCTGCACCACGAAGAGCCCACATCAGGTCGCGATCCTCCCAATCTGCTGCGTATCGCCACGTGCCGTTGGCGAGAATGACAGTTGCGCCGATGAACTTGTCGAGCGTGAGGCCATAGGTTCTAGATGCGAAGCCATAGCCTCCGTGCAGGGCATGGCCAGCAATGCCGACACTATCCCGGTTAGTCCTAATCATCTTTTCGTAGTAGATAGAACGTACCCTGGGCAGCTTCCATGAGGTATGGCTCTCTGAGCAAACTTGTACAACTCGGAAGCAACATGACCCAAGCGAGCACCAGCCTGAACATTGCAACTCATATCTTTGTTCAACGTGACCTTATCCATCGCATCCATGACAAGAACCAAGTGACCCGATTCGCCGCCATAGCCAAAAGAACCATAGCTATGGCCACCGCTCTTAGCACTGACTCGCACGCCGTATTGGTAACCGCACTTGACGGTATCTTGAACGTGCTTAACAGTGGTGGGAATAGCAATTGCAGCAGGGGTATAAGCCAGACGAAGGTTATACGGTCTGACTTCTTGGGTCCATTGGGTTGAGTTGCGTGGGATGTAAGGAACTGCTTTCTCAGCGAGGCAATTGTTGAGAGACGTTGAGGTGTTGGTAGGCAAGGAGACAGCAGCGTACGCTAAGACTGCGTGGAAGCAGACGAGAAGGAAGGACACCATCATGGAAGATGAAGTTGGTGAGCTCTGGTCTGTGGACTTGGCATTGGGGACTGGAAGGTCTTATAAGTTTGAGGATTACCCGTATTTTAAGGTTGATCGTTTACCGCTACGAACACGAGATGTCTCATCTCGAGCCGTTTTGTTGGTCTGCATGTATATTGAGGCTGTCGCTTGACGAGCATGATCCATGCATGCAATTAGAGTTGATGGAGAGCCGAACTCAACTCTTCACCAGGATCGGGTGTGTTTCAAACGCACGTTTTTCTCGGGAGCTTAGAAGGGTATATTGAGTTTCTCTATTGAAGCTTTGACTCCATTGTCCAAATTTTCTTATGAAATGAATGCCATTATCACCATTCTCAACATCGCCCACGCAAACTTGCCCGCCAACACTTGCCTCATCAATTCTTACCTGATACTATAAGAACTGCATATCAAGAACCCATCTCGACTGAAATAGAAACAAACAACACGCATCTCGAGATCCCGATCTTCTCCTGAGGCCTTCCAATACAGTGACACTAACCCCAGCCTCACGCATCACAACCACGCATGTCAGCAATTGGTGTTACCAACATTTCCCGTCCACGCTGCGCACCCGAGACATTACAAAACACGCCATGCACTCGAGCACAGAAAAGTGTATATCGGGCCCTGCTATTGGAGTGCTGGTCTCCGATTCATTACACGCATACTTAGCTAGCTCGAGTCTATTTATGCTTAGTTCTCGTTCATTCGCACTTTATTTTCGTGGTTAAAATAACTGCCTGAATATGCTGATGTGGTTTGTTGGATGGGTGCCATATTGTTGCTACACGACATCTCTTTGTAAGGATCTACTGCCAGGAACCGAAGCCCAATATGCATGTTTTCCCGATAACACGAAGGGTGCTCTTGGAGAAGCAGGATTCGTATGCTCATAGAATGCAAGGTGCGGCAGCCCATCCGTTATTGCTATATCCGATTAGTATCTCTGGGTAAAGAGCAGAGGGAAACCAAATTTCCTAGAACCTCAGGGACATCTCAACACGCAAACTCCAACAAACACCATCGTCGATCATTTCCCAGGTTACTCAGTTCCAGACTCTTTATCTGTTAAACAACATCAAGTCCTTTCTCGCACTACATCTCGATGCACAAATAGGGTTCGAGGAACTTTCACCAAGTCCTTTTGTTCAACCCAACCCCCAACCCTGCGATGTGTACTCTCAGCTCAGCAAACTGCGGATGTTTGATAGAAGATATGCTGCGAGAGTCTGGCCAGAAGAGGGGTCTTCTTTGATGGCCGCTTCGAGCTGATGCTCTTTTTTATGCATCCCTCACATCTGGCGATGGCTGCCAAGCGTGCGTCCACGCGTCAATTGATGTCGACGGACTTTAATGTATGAGCTTGTGTATGCTTCGACTTGTAAATTGACTACTCTGTTCAACATAACACAGGGATAACTCCTTACTCGGTGTGAATGACTTCCTCCAATCCCCAAACCGCCGTTAGAGTAGCATTGCCTTTCCCACTTATAACAACACAATACCTCATAACCTCGAGCCTCATCCCTCCGCAACACACTATACCTCCATTCACGTGGAAAGACCCTGATCAACATACTCACTCACTCTGCACCATAGATCGCTTCAAACTCCTCAAGTTGATTTCAATCTCATCGCAATCTCCCTACACGTCGACGCCAACATGCTAACACAGCATCAGCCACAGCCTTGACACATCCCCACGCTATCAATCACATCCAAGTGAAACACCCCAGAATATCACAATCCAATTACATTCTTACCGTGACCACAGTAACTATCCCTCCGCGCGTGTGATTGCAGCTGCTTCTGCAGTGTGTCATTGCCAGTTGTTCAGATAAACCCCAGGATCTACGTTTCGTAGAAAGGTGTAAGGTATGCGATGAAATTGCTCTTGTTCTCGACTCTTCACGGCTCCTCGCCAAGAAGAAGCAGTGAATCACTGTCTCTCCACCATATCTCAACTATAAGAAGCCCTCTCTCATCATCAACTTCAGCCTCCACTCCTTCAAGACTTCAAGCCTACAAGCAACATCCCTTCAAGCAACACTCCTTGAACACCCCTAGAACACACACGCTTCAAACCAACCATCCTCACAATGCTCGCCAAGATCTTCCTCCTCGCTCTCCCCACTCTCGCGGCCCCAGCTCTCAAACGCACCGTCGGCGACGTCACCTACTACCACCCCAGCACCGGCACCAGCGCCTGTGGCCAGAACCACGGCGATGACAATTTGGTCGCTGCCCTAGGCGCTTCTCTCTTCGACTCTGAGAGTCTCTGCGGAAAGGTCATCAAGCTTCAGGGCGACGCTGGCGAGGTCACCGTCACTGTCGTTGAGTAAGCCTCCCCTCCTTCTCACTCACAATCTTTACTCATACATTTGCAGCCGCTGCGACGATTGCGAGCCTGATAACCTCGACGTCTCTCCCGCCGCCTTCAAGAAGGCCATTGGACCGCTTTCCGTTGGCAGGGGCAAGGGAACTTGGTCTTTTGCCTAAGCGAATCAACTTCTTCTTCATGAGACCACGACTTCTTTTTGGGACTTCTTCAATTGATGAACAAAGCATTCTTATTTTCACTTCTCGAACACAGTTTAACGACCTCGGAACATATGAGAGACATTTTTGACAGAGGCACGGGTTGCCGGATGATGATGAACTGCTAGCATTAGCAAGGCGAAACGGAGACAGGAAAGGAACTCAATCCAGTTCATTAAACTCACTGCTTGTTTCCCCTGTAACATGTTCTTCCAGTGATCTTCATAAGTACACCACCATAAGTTGAATTGTGTGAATTGATTCTGTCAATCTATGCTAACTCGCTTGATGCTCCGAGCCATCATGACCAGCTATGCCGTATTGCGCCTGTTAACCATAACCGCCCTGTAAACCTTTTGTCCGAGCCACCAAAGCCATCCGCCAAAGAAAACAAAGTGCAGTGCTTCTGCGAGTAAAAATGAAATCCAACGCCAGTTCGTGGTGTGCCTGTGATCCTTTTTGCCAACATTCGTTTGTGGTGCGTGTAAACAGTCTGACGCCCTGCTAAGAAATCTTGTGTATGCAAATTTTATGCCGTGATAAATCCAAATATCCTAACCTTGTTTATTTCTAAGACCAAACCACTTTCTTCTGCCCCCAGCTGCAGCCGCTCGTGGGCTTTCAAATTGCTCATTATCGTTCGGGCCTGACATCTTGGGTGTACCCGGTGTGCCTGGCTCTTGGCTCATCATTGAGTCGTCACCCACATCAACCGAAGTATGTCGACTCTGTCGATTGCCTCGCATGATTGGTGGTGGTGTCGCGCTATCACGGTCCTCATCTTGCACACCTGTCCGGCTGATCCATGGTGGAAGTCCCGTCGCGCTATTAACACTTGAGGAGAATCCCGTGTTTGGTGGTGGTTCAGTAGGTCCAGTTTCCGAGGCTGGAACCGGAGAAGGGGCGGCCGACGAACGACGGAAGAACTTTGCGAATTTGTTCTGAACAGGCTGACCTGTGATGGGTGGGTAATGGTTCTTCTTCTGATCGTCGGCGGGTGGTGCCTGAGGTGTTTGCATCCCGGCTCTCATCTGGATATCGTCACTGTTCCTCCTCTGATGACCTTTCTTCCGGCTTGACTTTGAGACCTTCGGATTGGCCAGTGGTCGGCTCAAGATCGAGGTTTTGGGCTGTTCCTTGGTCTGAGCATTCAGGCTCGACCGTCTATTAGGAGGCGGAGGGGGCAAAGTGGCTGAAAAGAGTTCTTGTTGAACAGGAAACAGATTTCTAACCATTTCAGGATCGGCACCTATGCTCGCGCCTCCAGTATGTCCCGCTCCATACATGGCTTCCATCGCCCAGCTACCCTTAGCAGCGTTCGATGGGAAGCTAAACAGATCTGGAGAGTCTCGCCTCCGGTTCTTATTAGGCTTGGCACTTTCGCGCATCCAAATATCGAGGCTCGACTCGAGGGATTCCACGTCTGAGTCGTCGGTGTCAGTATCCCAATCATTTCCTCGTCTGTTAGAAATAGTTGTTTCATCAGCGGAACGGGGGCGTTGAATAGACCTTCCCCGGTTCTCGGCGTAGGTAGTATTATTAAGATCAATGATATGAGCCGAAGCCTTGACTGCGCGCATTGATTCCTGAAGTTGAACACCTGAATGCATTCCCATGCTTCCATCATTTTCAGATGTTTCCGAAAGGGCGCCGTGGCTTCGTTGCATCGTGGGATGTTTAGACAACGTATCGTCGGAGTTTTGGAACCGTCGCAGTGTCCCGGTAGAGATGGTGTCTGGTGTTGGTGGGAGGTTCTGTTCATGAAGTCTGACACCACCAGGAGCATCAGTCATGACTCTACGGAGAGCTTCTCGCTTCTCCTCTTTAGTACGTCGATGGTTGGGAGACAGGGTAGAACGACCAGTAAACACATCGGATCCATCCTTATCCCGGGTTTCGGGTCGTTCATCCACCTTCCGAGGCGCGTGCTTTCGATCCGTCTTCTGCATAGGGGAGCCGTACCCAATTACATTGTTGATCGAGTCAAACTGTGCTTGACTAGTCGAGAGAGAGTTCGATCGAGCTGATCTGTTAGGTGAGACTTGAGACTTGACAAAAGCAGTCTTTGGTCGGTTGATAGTGCTGGCCTTGGCTGGGGGACTGGCACCATCGAGAGCGAGCGGCTCATCCACCTCTTGCATACCGCTGTTATCATGCTCTTCTTTGGATCCATAGACACTGACAAAAGAGCTCTCACTCAAAACGCTCAGACTTGGGCTACCCATGGCTGTAGCGCGGCCGTTATCAGCGTCACCAGAACCTTCAGGTACTTGCGCAAGACTGAGAACACTGCCCCTAGTTCCAAGATAGACATTTCGTAGATTCTCCGTTGTTTCGCTACGGTCGGATAGAAAGCTTGGCATGCGGGTGATCGCTTTACCACCTCCCATCTGCTTCATCATATCCGGCGATTGAGTATCAGGTCTAGGGTCTTCGTAGCATGGGTCAAAAGTAGGTGCGGCGTATTGACCTTCAGCTTCGATCTGCTCAATGATGTGTCGTTCTTTGGCGAATTGCTCGAGTCTTGCCTCGAGAGTCACAATCATAGCGACCGCTTCCTCAATTGCCTTGTCACGCTTCTCCATCTCTTGTGTAAGATGTTCATTCATCTCTTCAGTTCGCGACTTTTCCACCTCAAGGGTCTCAAGCTTTTCTTCCAATGCTGTCTGTCGCTCCCGTCGGTGATACAACTCCAACTTGAGGTCAAAGTTTTTCTTGTGAAGCGATGATATGACCTGCCTCTGTTAGCTAGCCCCCGTAAAATGGCAAAGTGCTATCCTACCTGCTCCATATCTTTAACCCCCAGTCCCTTCTTCTTAGTCTCACTGCCAGCGGCGGATTGAGGTCGATGTCCATCAGCTTCCATAACCTTAATAGGAGAGCTGAGGCTCCGACTGAATTCGCCTGAAGAGTTAACATCAGTGCTGCGCGACCATGTTGTTGACCTGTCATTCTCGGCCATGCGCGACTGCTGGAGCTTCTCTTGAAGAAATGATGAAATGGCGGTTTGTCGCGTGGACTCGCTGCTAGCTTCTCGGGTCAAGCGCGGCGTCCGTGTTGCTGTACGTGGGGTTGTGGTAGATGGCCTTGGACAGGTCGCATGGTAGAGTCGGTGGGAATGTTGCGATAGATTTGGGGATGCCGGAGCATATGAAGAAGTCGGGTTGCTATGTGCGGTGTGCATTGTAGCTCTGGTGTTGGTGGTGCTTATTGAAGATCGAGAAGCGGTTCTTCCATAAGAAGACCGCGAAGGTGGGCGCTCCATCTGGAGTACGAGTTTGTATTAGGTATCAGGAGTGATTGGGTATCGAGGTCGTGGGGAGTGTAGCTTAGGTCTCGCCAAACAAACAGTTGGAGGAACAGTCCAGCTTGAACCTCTAGAGGCAAGCTCGGTTCACAAAAGTATGGATATTAGGTATTGTACAGGAGGCGACTAGACACAGAATTGTCGATGTGTCTATGACAATCCAATTGTCGCGTATCTTGGGGAGGAAGTTTGATTCACTTCATTGCGGATTGTACCCAACAGCTTTCGGGTATTGTCGCAGGAAGCGAATTAGATACGTATGATGTTGATTAGCGATGATTGGTGTAGATTGTGTCGAGTTTGTGGCC
Organism: Fusarium concolor; assembly: GCA_013184415.1. Lineage (NCBI taxonomy): Eukaryota > Fungi > Ascomycota > Sordariomycetes > Hypocreales > Nectriaceae > Fusarium > Fusarium concolor. The sequence goes on from JABCJY010000013.1 coordinate 17,123, forward strand.
GGTCGGTTGCAGATGACCTATTGAGTCCAATCTTGGAAGCAAAGACAAATGTCGCAAAAGAGTCTGTACAATCTCGATTCGTTGATGTTGAGGGATGGACAGCTGAAGCAAGACGATAGAATGCGTCAGGTCGAGCAATAGGTCGATGTCGTAGGACAAGGACGTGACGTGATGTTGGACAAAGGTCTTCAAGGTTGACGACCAAGTTGATTGATAGCAACGAGAGGGAGAATAGAATGGAAATTGTTTGTTTAGGGCTCGCTGGAATGTCTGATTCGGACTTCCCGTTGTCTTTGGTGGGGAGTAAGGGATAAGAGGTTCAAGATGCAAGGGAGAGAGCAACGTCGGGTACGTAATGCGCAAGGTAAGGCAAGGGTCAATACACAGTGGGAGGTCAAGCCGAGTCGATCCAATCTCGCGATTCTAGGTAGACTCAAGGTCTGTAAAGCAAGGGAGAAAGTATGAAGATCACAGAGAACAAAAAAGCACAGAGCAGGAGGAGAGAAATTGGCGTGTAAGGGTATGTCTGAGATTGTGAGAATGGTCTTATTGGCAACTTTTCTTCTGCCACTCGCCTCAGCCAATCCACGGATGGAATGCATTCCAGTCCTTTTCCTGGCACAGTGGACACCTGCTGAGAGTTGGGCCTAAGGGACCCCCGCATTAGCGCGACAGCCAAAGTCAGGCACCTGAATTTAGTCCGGGTCGCTGCTGTTAGTGTCTTAGTGCCGGGAGTTTTGGTGTGGGTGAGGTTGTAGTGGCATGCCCTTAAGGCCCTGACATAAAACCTTCTGCCGCCTTGAGTTGCACTGAGGGCGCGTCTTAATTACTGACCCTTGGACGTGTTCTTTACGTGTCGCGATGTGCCATGGATGGATGGATGGATGGATGATCGACGCTGTCGCTTGCTGAAGAGTGGGGGAGTTTCAGTAGGAGTGAAATCCATACGAGGAATCGACGCGACAGGACCTTGCTCTTAATCGACATTAAATTCTTGCAGCCAACCAATCTCAAGCCCGAATCTGGCCTGTGCTGTTTGTTGATGAAATGGTTACCAGAGCAAAGATATGATCTCATCTTATCATCTCGACTCTCTCTTCATGCGATCAAATAGTTTTTCTATCTCGAATCTGTCAGACTCTCACTCATCTTATCCACAACCAACCATCACACTCACTAACAACCTCTACACAACACATCCCCGCCCATCACCTCCATCGCACCCTCAGCATCGCCAATCACACCCAGTTCCACCGGCCTGGGGAGCATGGGCCCCCGGCTCCCGGCGTGCGGCCCGTGCTCCGGCAGGGGAAAGGAAAAGAGACTGACCCCCATGTCGTCACTTTTTTTTCAAGCGCTTCCTTCGTCTGTTCATACTGTGATTGTGATTCATGTGACCAATTACTTTGCTTTTGTGAGAGGACGTTTTTCCTAAAAGATGGGTTTGTCGGAGGTGGCTTGGTAAGAGAGAACAAACATGCAGCAAGTTTGTGAGGAACCAACGTTAGCTCTCGTTAAGCCTTGCATGTTTCTGTTTCAAGATGTCCTACGGAGTAGACATCAGCCATTGAACCAGCATTACCTACCTAATAATTAGACCGAACTTGTAAGGAACATGTAAGGGTGTCTGTCTTACTCGCATCAAATATCGCTCACACAGGAACCATAAAACCCAACTGTTAAGGTCTTACTCGGATATTCTCACAAGAACCTGCCGGGGGGGAAACCGCTTACACCATGAAACAAGTCCGGTCTTGAATCCATTTGCATCCGCGGACCAAAGACGGGAGTTAGTCAGGCTTCAAGAAAAAGCTCCCGTCCCGTCGCAACCTAAGCCCCTCAAGCCACCCACGCAAAAAAAAACTCTAAATCGTCGAGTTAAACCTTTGACGGAAACGGTCGATAGTCTAGACGAGTCCTGCTCCGATTGCCGCAGTCCGTCTAACTTTAGCCATTCCCGCGGTTGCCGTCCACTGATAGACCCTCAGACCTTGAGGTTACTGTGTGATATCAACCGCATTCAACTATATGGGACTCTTTTTACTTTGCAATATGGTTCTTCTCGACCATGTCTTCTCGTTGATATCCCCTTTTTAGATGCATCAAGTGGACCCGTTAGCTCAACGGCTGAGGTCTGCATACCGCTTGTTGGCTGACTGCAACTCAATCGTACAACCTTCCATGGAGAGTGGTGCAATGCAAAGCAAACATTTCCAAGCGGTCAATCACGGCTAACATACCCCGTATCGTACCTATTCCCGGTAGATCTTTACCGTAGCTTTGAGCAAATGGTGCCTTGCGCTTTACCAGATCCTGTGCTCAATCACAAATCTGTACCTTACAGAGATCTATCATATCTGGACCAACCTAGTGCCAAGGGGTCTAGCTTAGCCATTAAACTAAATAACTGTCTATCCACGCCATCTCAGAACTTCTCTTTGTTCAATGGCATGGCGCACATCGCGTCAGACTCCAAGCCAACTGTGGCATTCCTTAATCTTTGCCACGCAACGATGCGTCCAGGTGACTGCAAATAGCCGTCTGGTATTCGCATCCTTCCGCAAACATCATCGTCACCATGACAATTTCTTTTGACTTCCAAGACGTGGGATCTGGACTCGCTGTATCGCATTGACTTACGAAGTGGCTGAAGGGTTATACGCCATAATATACTTGTGACACTTGGGACGTGATCGTATGACAGAACTTCCCGTGTTCTGTCATCAGTCCTTAATAAGTCATGGTGGTGTGAAGGCCCATACAAAATACTGAGAGACATCTTGCCACTTGTCTCACTGTTTACTGTGTTCTATCTATGCTCTTCTGGGACTACCGAGACATCCTCCTGTGCCTCAGTCGTCTATCTCAAACACGGCAACTCTTCGAGGGACTAAGTGTAAGGTCATCACGCTTATCACATGCACTTACACAGTAGTTTCGATTGAAGAAACAACGCAGGCTCTTTGCGTCTTTGCAGAAGCATTCAGACGCAAAACAACTGTGTGTCGAATCAGAAGCGGAAATGTTGTGCAATGAGCCTTTGGCGTACAATGGTGGCAAGTTTGTCAGAGGAGTTCCAGGCTTCTATCAAATTTGTAGTGCTAATGTGTCTCGACGTAGCCCAGATCATGCCATACTAACACCCCAGTGGCATCCCAGGGGTGCTTTCTCTACAATCTCGAGACTTGGAAGTAATGATAGTATCAATCTATCTTCCTCAATACTCTTCATGGCTGTGGAAACATGTAGTGAGAATGTTGAGTCAACTTCGGGAAGTAAATTATCTCCGAGCGGGAAAGGCAAAAATATTTTTTATAAACTGCATCATTCATTTACATAGATGAATCGCTGGCATGATTTATCCCTATAAAAGGTCAGGTCCGGTTGTTTCTGATTGCTGGGTAGCCGAGAACATCATGGTTGTGAAGTCAAATCCTCCTCTTCTCCCGGAAGGATACATCATCTATGTCGTAAGTTTTTACCTACCAATTTGCACAAACCTGGCCTCGGGATCAAAAAAAACCTCAGAATCCTATATCTCTTGGCAAACTATAAGCATTACCTAAATATTAGGATATTATAGTATAAGATACCCTAAGCTTAGGGTGATCTAATCATAAGTTTAGTTGGTAGATCTTATTTCCAGTGGGCAAATGACACCTAGGAACTGTTACGGCTCGTCTCAGTACAAGCACGTCTTAGACGGGAATACTTTGCGGTCTGCTCTTAAAAACCTTAACCATGTGCCATTTTAATATCAGTGGAGGTTTCATGTCTCCCAGAGTCTCTGTGCGAAAAGGAGGCTCGTGATTTCAGAAGATATAGGGTTGGCAAACAACAAGAACTCCAAACTTCATATTAAACGACTACTACCTTCAGAACAATTCCCTCAAATACCCAAACCAATACATCGGATGTCCAACATCACTACACATACAACTGAGCAGAATATAAGCATAGCTAACAATGTATTGTATTTACGCTATAACAAAGCTTCTTCCCAAACGCCATGGTCTTTAATCCTTATCGTCCTCTCAACCTCTTTACAATTCATCCTTCTTCTTAAAGAACTCTTCTTGACTCCCCTCCGTCTCCTCCCCTTCTTTCTCCTTTTCAGCAGCCTTCTTCTCCGCTTTCTCCTTAGCAGCTGCTTCGTTCTCCTTCTTCACCTTCGCCTTATTCTTCGCTACCTCGTCCTCATCTGCATCGATGTATCCTCTCAGCTCCTTCTCTCCAGCGGGGAGCTCGACGAGCTCGAGCTTCCATCCATATTTTCCTGCTAGTTTCTTCATACGTTCTGTCATTTCCTTTACGGTGGATGGCTTCAGGTCTAGGCGCTCTAGTTCTTCGTTGCTCAGGAGCTTTATGTCACCGCCGTCTTCTTTGCTCTTGCCGGAGGCGACAACTTCAATGAAGCGCTCGCCGTCGGTGTCGGAGTTGGAGAAGTAGCTTCGTGGGGGGGAGAGCTTGGCGGGTGGTTTGCCCTCCTCATCAGCGCCGGAAAGGACATTGCGTGCTCCTACAACGACACCACCGATGTTGACTGGTTCTTTCGCTGCATCTTGAGGCTTGGCCTCCTCTGGCTTAGCTTCCGAACCTTCCTGCTGCTTCAATGGTTCCTGCGCCTCATCCTTCTTCAGTGGTATTGTTTGGTCCAATAGAGGGGTCGTGTTGTCATCGCTGACAATAAGCTGGCATGAAATGGGGTTTGCCCTCGTCTCTTCAGGGGGCAAGAAAGCAACGTCGTTACATAGGCGCGGTGTATTGACGACCATTAGATATGCGCAGATCGTGACCTCCTTGATCCACCCAATCCTGTCCGTCTTCATTCCCGGCACACAGTGATATTGAACTTCGATTGTCCGTTCTCTCCCCGTCAAGTCGCAGATTGTTCCTCCCTCCAGTCTCTGGACAAGATATCGCTGATCTCCTTTGACTTGTAGCTCCGCTGGAGGTGGGTTCTCTATGCCATTCAACTTTGCTTGATGCGCAGCGTTAGCGGGAATGGCGGGGATCTTGCCGAGCGTGTAGTCCTGGGTATGGGGATCACGCTTGGGGGGTTGTCCGGTTGGTATAGACGGGAGGGCGTGGAACTGGACGATCTCGCGGTTGTTGCAGAAGCTGTAGCTCCACCAGCCTGACATAAAATAAAGACATGAGTCTTCTAACTGTGAAAGAAGCTCCCATCCGCTTGCTGTCGCACGGGTAAGCTCGCGAGCTTCCTCGGCCTTTGCCAGCTCGTTGGCTGTCTTATTCTCGGGCTCCGGAGCTTGTATAATAGGAATGGAGCAAAGGTATTCATGGGGAGGTAGTTTCATAAGTTCGTATGTATGCGATGGGCCATTTTGGCCCTTGTTGTCGCCTTCATTGTCGCGCTCGTCAGCTTCCCGGGCTTGATCGAGTGTGGATTGCGCAAAGTCGGCAGAGTATGTGGGATGTTGGCTATCGAGTAATAAATGGGCGTCTTTTTCGGAAATGTATTGGCTATCAAATACGACCTCAAACTACTGATGTTAAGCCTTCAAGACAAGGTATCGCCAACGAGGGGCAACTTACCTGGGGGAACGTCAACAGATCCTCGTGTATGCTGAAACCCGGTGAACGAGCTCCAACAAGCTGGAGGGTGGCCAGCAGAATCAAGTTGAAGCGGCGCATTATGCCGTAGTAGGCCGTACAGCTCACATAGAGCTCCAAAACCGTCACCGCAGTAAGGAAGTGTCAAAGCAATACCGCAATGCACTCTACGGTATACCAAGCGTTAGTGGGAGAGGTGTCATGATGAGCCGAGCTGTGGAGTTTAGCCAGGGCGTCATTGCTCTCTGACTAAGCCGACATTTTGCCGGTATCAGATAAAGGTCGAGTTGTTCTCCGACGACTTTCTCCCGGGCGCCGCGCACAGGCGGGCTACCGGTCTGAATACTCCGGAGCTCAGGAGAAGAAGAGGGGCCGAGGATCGGCAACGCCGGGAGAATGAGTTAAGTGTTACTGTTACAATTGTTTGTAGCTAATAATAATCCCGCCAATATGAAGCTGCTGACTAGTACATCACAGCTCATCTCTCTTGTCTCCTGAGACCTGAGACTCGAGGACCATTCTCCATATTGCAGTACTCTCTGAGGGGACAATGAGACGATCAAACTCATCAATGACCGATATCTTATCTGTGCACAAGTGCAAACGCATGCATAAGTCGCGCATCGTCATGGCATTACAGTGGCAACGATGGGATAAACACCACGCACTTGCCAACACGTGCCTCTTCAGGGAACATCCTCGCTTCGGGGGCAGAACCAGCGTTGAGGAGAACCCCCGTGACCTGAACACGTGTCTAGTGGAAGTTCTTCCATGGCTCACTCTAGTTCAAACGGTGGACACGCATTTACAGGGTCTCTCCACGAGATTCACGAGTTTCATCCCTCGATCTCAAAGCTGTCGGGCCGCACGAGAGCTTGGACGACGAATGCAGCGAACCCCCAGCGAGGTGAAATTACTGCTATCCATATTGGCGTCTTCTGACGTAGTTTGCTATTGCCGGACGGGCTAGATGCTCGTTATTGCATGATATTGAGCTTTGCTCTCAAAAGGGACCCTCGCTTGACTGCCGCGTTTGGCTCAACGGCTCCTGAACCGACGAGTACCGACATGAGTTTGTACAGTAGTACGGGCCATGGTTCATTGCAATGCATCAACCCTAGTCAATGCTTGTTTAGGGTTCTTCAACAGACTTACTCATGCGCCTAGAACGGTTTGAATGAATGTCTCAGACACAGGGATTCCTAATAATGCCTTTGATCTGGAATTGTGGGTTAGTCTGAGCGCTATGGCATAGTACGCGCAATATAAGGGATTGAAGTTTATATGTGATGATCCAGGGTAGTCGAAACAAAAGGTCCAACAACAATCACATAATAGACTTCAGATTGACTCGTTATCACACGCCACTGAACTCTCGGTGTACCGTTGGTGGAGGGTAAATTGGGTTTAGCTTGGCTACCTCGTGTTGGCTGTAAGTGTAATTGAACTGTAACTGAAGTGCTTGCATCCAAATGCAATGGGAAATACAATGGAGATGTCCTCAATCTTGCGTATTCAGCCACAATTTTTATCGATCATTATCATAGCTTGACAAACTCCACGAATAACGTGAGATTGCACATGAACCCGCACGTGCTCCGATCAAGTGTCGGATCGACAACAAAAAATGCCAACGCATCAATGAGTCTGCAATGGGGTTTTCGTTGCACGTGCGCCAGAGCCCGCACGGCCATGAAGCTATCATTGGAACGTTTCCATCAATGATCTGCGAAATTTCAAGTTGAGACGGGGGTTGGGCCTGCATGATCATTGATCACCGCAAGGAAAGATTGCAATAGAAAGTGGAACTTGAAGTCTCCAGCCTGGTTTGCCTAATCTATGGCGGAGGAAATGCTACGAAGTGTAAGACTATGGCGCGACCTTGAAGCCGGCCGGATGTGTTCCGGACAGAAACACTATCGAGATGAGGGTGCAAGCTATAGTACGAAGCTTATGGACGAGCGAGTTGCTGTTTTGGAATCAATAGTAGAGCCAAGCTTTCGAGTTCGAGTCAGAGACACAATACTCGGGCGATTCTCTGACCACACAGATGAGTCTTAGATGCTAGTGATGAAGATCACTAGGTCTAGAATGCGGTGGTAATACTACACTGCTGGTTCCAAACTAGCATGCGAGGAGATCATCATCATCGTTGGAGAAATCAGCAAGGGCACCTGGTCCCAGTTTCTGTTGCATTGAGGTTATTTCGTAGCAAAAAGACAAAGCATACCAAACCCAAAAAGATGGTGTCTTCAAAAAGGTACGTACTATGAGTCTTGATGGATGGCGCCGTCCGCCTCACTCTATGCGACCGCGGGAGCCAATCGAGATGTATTGTGGGCATGCCTGACCACGCTCGACAGCCAATCGATGGATGCCCCGTCTCTGTGATTGCCTCGTTTTGCATAAAGTGGTGGGTGCTAAAAGAGATGGAGTGTGGGCTTTGGCAGGGATTCTACCCGTTATTGAAACCAAGCCCGTTTGGGGGGGAGTAATCAGTCAAAGGCTGGTGATGGCATCTTTTTGTGAGAGCTCAGTTGTAGCATTGCGCAACCAAGATGAAAGTAAAGTCATATCAGGAATATATATGCGACTATTGAAAAGACCCTTGAGCTTGTATGAAATCGATAACATGACCCTGTCCTGGCCGCAAGGGTTCTCAGCTGAGTCTGCCAAACACGTACATCGGCGGCAAATTATTGTTCCTGGTGGAACAAACGCCCAGTTAAGAACAGGGAAAATGGTGATCGGCGTCCCGCCGGCAGCCGGCTCTTGGAATTAGTGCTTTTTGGCTTTTCAATCGATTGAGGAGCTGATGGGTGATCTCGCGTATGAGATAAGTTAACTGATAATCAATCTAGTGCAGTGCAGCACTGCAGTGCAGGGCTGAAATTAGCAACATCAGTAGTAATAACAGCAGCTATCCGCACCATATGCTCATCAAACTTACATTACCTCCCTCATCGGGAATATCTTCAAACAAGCTAAAACGGAACAGACTCTGTCCGTCCGTGTCCTCCCTCTCCTCTCCTCTCCGTTCCGTCACCTCTCCGGGAACTGACAGCAGCTTCGTGCAGCCGGTCAGAAAATCTAGCGGGTTAGCGCATGACATGTTCACCGCGCTTGTTGCTGTAAAGAAGGATGGACAAATTGAATTGCCTGGTTTGGCATTCTTCTGCGCTTCTGGTGCCGGATGGGATCCGCTCTCCCCATGGATGGTGCCCGCTTGATATGGAGAGGTGACATTTCATCTCTGGCACTTTGGCTATGTTTGCTTTTTCCCACCGATTCGGGCTGGGTACCCTGTAGCAAGGATCGAAGGGATGCCGTCATGGCGTTTGACCGTTCAAGGTCTTGTATCACCTACGTTGCTTCTTCTTGTCTCCTTTCCCTTAATTATTCCTGGAGTAATTCTTTTTCCTTCTGTTTTCTCCTGGTCATAATGATAGATGCTGTGCCGCTCATTACGTAGACTTTCAAGGAATGAAAAATGGCGGTCGGAAGCTGAAAGACGTGAGATGTGAGAAATTATGCGGCTTGCCGTTTGTCTGACTTGTAGAAGAAGAGTCCTAGATTATTGGAAGTTCGAACGACCGGGCTTCCAAGTACCCGTAAATGCCCGTTTGCAATTCTCTGTATGTAAGCAACATACAGCACAGCCCATCACTTGACGCAGCTGAGCCTCTTGGTTGCGATAAAAGGTGCCTCGTTTCAAAGCATCTCGTGGACGGCAGAGTATGGCCTGGCATAGATGGATGAGCTGTACGCGCAACAAGAAATGAGGTTCTAGTGGTCGCAGCAAGCCAGACCTGGCTAGAGACAATCTGATCCTCCAATCGCTGTAATTCTAACAACTAAAGTTGCACCTCCACATCCACCGGGCGTGTCAGCGGCGAGGCAAGGGTTGTTGAGTTGGCTCTTCTTCTTTTTTTGGCATGAGACACGGGACCCGGGGGTTGTTTTATTAGCATTGGATTGGATGGGCGAGCTTTGACTGCAGCCAAGGGGAATTGCTCAGCGGCCACCGACCATTCCGCTCGGCTTTTCAGTGGTTGCTTTTTGCTGTAAGTGACCGTTGGTAGTGGGGGCACCGCCTGTAATCAGATGCCCACGCGCTGAAATGTCAGTGAGCTGTCGTCGTCAGTCACGCGTTCTCTGCCTTGCCGCCATTCCCTTCTCATACTGGCCTGGCCCACTTCGTATACCGTCTCATCCCACTTCACGTTTGTTTCAATCTCAACAACAGCGGTATCTGCTGAAGGAGCATCGACAGCATCTCCACCGGCTTCTTTTTTGCGACAAGTCTCTTGCTAGGTTAGATCAGATCTTAGTTAGCACTGCTACCTACGTAACTGATTTTTTGTTGTCTCTTTTCATTCCCCGGATCTTGATACGATATCTCCTCGATTTCCCTCTATCCATCAGGCCACTGGGGTAGTAGTGAGTGATTCTGTCAGTCTGCCTAACTACCAAGATCATCACCAACCAAAAACATAGCATCTTGCTTGATTGGAATCTCCTCGTCGAAACACACCACCAAGACGCACGCTACATCATCATCATCACACACCCATGGCACTCTGCAGTGGTGCAGCAGCAGCAGCTCAGCGACTGCACTGCATTTTCAGCCAGAACCAGGCCAAGCCTAATTAGACCGCCCACCCACAGAAGCCAGACGCAGATTCTTAACCTTACACACCGCAGCGTAACACCCTTGAATATCCTTCAACATCCCTGCAACTATCCCTGTCAGGTCTGGGTGGGGATTGGAAGCCTCATTCAGAACGACTGGACGCCTGTTCTCTCCATCCTGGCTCACTATTAATCCTCCATCCCATCCGCATCTCGTTCATCTTTCTTTCTTCTCGTCGTCTGTCTCGACTCTCAACCAATATCCCGCTTTTATAATCTTTCGCCTGTGGCAAGCCAAACGAACCAACGAACCGTTCTCTTGTCTGTCTCGCCTCGGGTTTTATACATTTCACAGCATCCACTCACTCACCACTCTCGCCGCCTTACTTACACCGGCACATCTTATCGTATCAAGGCAATCCTGTCTTCGAATATACCGCCCCATATCATCTGCAACGCTATCGCATCATCTTCTATTCAAACAAAAATGAATTTAGAAAGCGCCAACACTGTTGAGGAGCTACAACGTCAGCTACAAGCCGCCAACGCGCGGAATTCACAGCTCGAGCAGTTCGTGCAAAGTCAGTTCAGAGGAGATCCTACAGTCTTAAATCAAGTCGCACAAAACTTTACTCAGGCTGGCTTCCAAATCCCTAGCCATGGCGTCTCAAGTGCACGAAGTAGTGGTCTCTCTCGTAGCAAGTCTACCATTACATATCCTACCCAAGTAAAGTCTGCCATCACGGTATTGCCTCCCAAGTCCCTGTGCCATCTCCATGTTCTAATACAATGTCATAGGAACGACAAATGAGCCTCCAGGCACATAAACGTGAGCGAAGAGCTTTCTCTCAACAGTCTAGCTCCGCTCTCCCTATGAGCCGCAGTGTCTCAAATCGTTCAGAGTCTCACATGCCTTTCACACAGACCGGCAGCCGTATAGCACCCTTGACTCCCTCTATGGATCGATTCAACTCTCCCCAAAATGAGTCGACAAATCTCTCTCTCGAGGGTGCATCAGATCGACTGCCCAGTGTCCAGGAGAACCAGCCTCTACTCAACATCGGCATGGACCCCGAAGACTTCCTAAAACAGTGGACCGAGACGTCGCAAGGTCCTCAGCACTACGATGCCTCCTTCTCAAGTCTCGCTTACAACATGGCGCCTGACAACTCATTCTCTAGCCTATCATCAAATATTCCTTCAAGCTACCCCATGTCTTCGGCTTGCCCATCGATGATCTCTGGTCCCTCTGCTGCCGAGGCTGCCAGCCCTTTGACCCGCCAGAACAGCTCTTTTGACAGCTATGCCGTCGGCATGGAGCGCATGGAATCATCACAGTCCCAGGCTGATGCCCTCTTTGCTCCCGATCTGTCTCCCAGCTCCATGAACATGTACCCCGCCGCCAAGCAGTACACCTCCGAGCAGGACCTCTTTGGTCTCGGCGCCAACCTCACTGCTGCCAACATTCAGCAGTACGCCGACTCCAATGAAAATGGTTTCATGACATCGCCAGAGTCCACCGACATGGAGCGCTCTTGTTCCAACACCAGCATGTCTAGTGTTCGATCAAATGCCTCCAACCTCGAGCGCCGAGCCAAGGAAGCCCGTGAGCGAGTACTCCAATCAGCCAAGACTATTCAACTCGCCCCGAAGCCCAAGGAGGAGCTGGCCAAGAGTGAAGTCACACGAGCCCCCGCCAGCAAAGAGGCCAAGCTTCCTGTCAACAAGAGCAATTACCAGCGCCCCAAGCACCCCAAGGTCTACTGCACTCAGTGTACTGAGCATCCCGACGGCTTCCGAGGTGATCACGAGCTTCGCCGTCACGTCAACGCCAAGCACGAGGGTACTGTCAAGAAGTTTGTCTGCCGTGATCCCGCTACTGTCGGCATTGAGAGCAGTGTCAAGGCTGTCAACCCCTTGTCCAAGTGCAAGGCTTGTATCTCTGGCAAGGAGTACGGTGCTTATTACAACGCCGCCGCCCATCTTCGCCGTACCCACTTCAAGCCTAAGACTCCCCGTGGCAAGAAGGGTGCTGCCAATGCTGATGAGAAGCGTGGTGGTAAGGGTGGCGGTGACTGGCCTCCTATGTCCGAACTCAAGGCTTGGTTCGTCGAGAAGAAAGTCAAAGTTGACTTGAATGACTCTCCCATGCCTGAGCAGGATGATGATGAGATGGTTGATGGCGAGGTTGACGGTATGCCTACCCAGATTGACATGTTCCAGGGCATCGGCAGCAATATGACTCCCTTCAACATGGAGACCGGCTATGATCTTGCCGTCGACGGTGCTGCTGACCCTGCCATGATGGCGAATGTAAATGGCGAGCTTATCCCCGCTCCCATCTCGTCTGCTTCTGGCAATTTCGGCTACTCTCCCTTCAATGGCTCTCCCATTGTCGACCTCGCCGATAACTATGCCTTCTCTGAGCATGCCACTTCAGCCTACGGCTCCAATATGTCATCTACCAACACCATCACCCCCGCCACCTTTCAGGAGATATCTCATATGAACATGGCTGACAACGCCCTCTGGGCTGCTTGAATCTTCGGAGCATGAGTAATGATGATGAGTTCAACCTTCTTGCATCAATAATATCCCTGTCTCCACCGGTTGACCTGCTCCACCGATGTCGATCTCAAAGTCGAGTCGTTTCTGGGCACCTCTCACCTCAAGGGATGAGGATTGCATAAAGAAGAAAACACAAAAAAATGCCGCGTCCGAGCCCGAGTCTAAGATGAGTCGATACGATGATGGCTCGCTCGGTGTGCCGTTCTGGTGAACGAGCACAATTCTTTCTCTGAGCAAGGGATCCTCTTGCTTAACGTTTCGATTTGCCTTCTCACATAATGATTTTCAGAAGAGTCCGTATTATGATTGCTGTCTGTTGTTTCTGTTTTTCTCATTTCTGTCTTTCGACTTTTTATTCTCTTAAGTTCCTTTTTCTTTACCGTCACGGCGTCGATGATTACCTTTCTCTGGTTTATTTTCAGCGAGTCCCTTGGCAAACTAAACTGGTGGATACGTTTCAAACTGGCTGTGTCCCTAGATGGGCGGCCACTGAGGTTCGACCGCTTGAGCGGTGCGACACCTATACGTTTATTCTCAGCGCGATCGAAAGTGCTTCGTCGCGTGGCTACGATATACTGGGCCGGGTACGGTATCTGGTGGGGATTTTCCCAGGAGAGGAAAAAGAGGAGTCGGTTTGCATTTTTTATACTCTATCCTGTACATGACATAGGATTTGATACTACTCCGAGCACGGCGTTTGTTCATGGGGTACCGTCAGCGCTCTGCTCTGAAGCGGCGTTGCTTTATGGGTATTAGAAGGTTGGGTTGGTTGGGTGTTCAGGGAGATAACTATACTATTGTGGGGTTTTTAGAATCTGAGGGCATGCTGGGAAATAATGCCAGGTTATGTCGTTCGGTTGGAACATTACTGAGCGGTTGGATGGATGAGTACCGTTTGCCTACGGATAGGAGAACCTCGGCTGGCTTCAAGGCGTAGGAGTCGGAGTCAGTAATAGACCGTGCTGGAAATGCACGCTTTTATCCCTGAATATGTTCTTGACCGTGATCCAACCTGTGACTCAGCCTGCGACTCAAAGTAATGGTTCATGTCTTGTATTTGGTGATCATAGACGCGTAGTGCCAAAGGCAACTCATGGGTATCTCAATCCTAGGCAACTCTTCCTCATCACGTCTTCTTGACCTTATCAGTCCACTCCTTCGCTCCCTTAACACCTTCATGTCCTCGTCTAAACAACCCCCTCTCCCACTCCTCAAGCCCTCTCAAAAACTCCTCCCCATTCCCACCCATCCCCTCATCCGCCTTTCTCGCATGAAGTCCAACCTCTCCCGCCCGCACAACAAACGTCTTCCTCAGCACTTCCGCTACATCCTTCTCGTCGAATAAATCCAACATGCGCACACCTACACCGTAGAAGTGAGGACTTTGATCACGGAGGGGCACGGCGCGAGGATCGGCTTTTAGAGCAGCGAGGACGGCGGTGGAGAGACAGGGTGGGAGATTTAACGTGAGAGGGGCGTTGGATGTTGGCGTTGAAGCGAGGGCGAGCATCTCGGCGAGCCATAGTGGGAGAGTAAGTGGTGTGTTGGCTTTGAGGCCGTGGGGGGAGTTGTCGAGATGGCCGAGGTAGGGGACGTCGAGTTCGAATTCGCAGGGGACTTTCTATACGCTGTGAGCTTTTGCTTGAAAAAAATGCGTAGGTGGGAGTTATATGTACCTCTGCATCCGTGAGGATGGCGTCAATGTCGTAGTACGACATGTTTTGCTGCTTAACTTTTCGGTGTATGCTTTGAGTGAGACGCGTAGAGTGGATTGCAAATGTTAATGGGACGCGCCGATGACATAATCTTCAACTCGACTACCCTGAACCACCAAGAAGAACATATGTTTCAATAACCAACAGCTTCTCATCCATTGCCTCTAAATTAGTGACCGACAAAATGATTCCACAGCCGATGTTGCATGGCCCGCTGGAATCGGGAACTTGCGAGGTCCTCTTTTGCGTCATTCGCAGTTCACAGCTCGGCAGTCCGAGATCGGCGATCTCGGAGAAATGGGAGATCGAAGCTGGAATATTCGGGATATTGCTTTGGAAGTATGAGAACAGATCATATGTGAGTTATGTCGCTGTTCGGTCATTCGAAGAAGACCGAGCTGAGTAATGGTTGAAGTTCATGATTTGACGGTGGTGGTGATGTTGCTGAGTTCACAGCTTTCTTTGCACAACAAGGGATATTTCTCGAAACATGAAGAGAAAGAAACATATTTGATCGAAGAATGAGATGTAGTCACATTGCAAGATGAAGCAAGATCCAGAACGTGCTGCAATTCGAGCTCCTCAGTGTCCCAGTCCAGATTCAGCAGCCACAGCACCAGCCACTCAGCCAAGCCCCAAAAGCAAGCTCTCGAAAATATGACGACAGATTGATCCAAGCTCCATATCAGATCCGTCCCATCGGCAGACCCGACATTGCCGTCCCGAGTAGCTCTTTAACCAACCCCTCCCTCCTCAAGTCAACTCTGTTCAATTTTTTGACATCATCGTCAATTCAGCTTATCACGACTTCACGTATAATCCTCTGGTAAGTCTCTATCCCCAATTGCCTCCATTTCAATTCAGCTGGCAATTTGCTTTGTTCTTGTTCTTATTCTTAGTTCTGATCAATCAACTCTATTCCTAATTATTCAATTACTAACACCCTTCAGAATAGCTTCAACCATGGCTTCCGCTCTCCTCCGTTCAACTCCCGCCCTCCGCGCCGGTCTGCGCGCCCGCTCAACTCCCCTCGCCGCCATGGCTACCACCAGCTTCGTCCGCAACAAGGCCACCCTCCCCGACCTTCCCTGTAACGACCCTCAATTCCCCCAAATTTCAGCTTCGCAGCTAACAATGCCTAGACGACTACGGCGCTCTTGAGCCCTACATCTCCGGTCAGATCATGGAGCTTCACCACTCCAAGCACCACCAGACCTACGTCACCGGCTTCAACAACGCTACCGATGCTCTCGCCGAGGCTACTCACAAGGGCGATGCCAAGGCTGCTGCCGCTCAGGCTCCTCTCATCAACTTCCACGGTGGTGGCCATGTTAACCACTCTCTCTTCTGGGAGAACCTTGCTCCCAACGGCAAGGGTGGTGGTGGTGAGCCCGAGGGCAAGCTTCTGACTGCCATCAACGAGGACTTTGGCTCCTTCGACTCCTTCAAGAAGCAGACCAACGCTACCCTCGCCGGCATCCAGGGCTCCGGTTGGGCCTGGCTCGTCAAGGACAAGAACTCGGGTACTCTCTCCATCGTCACCCGACCCAACCAGGACCCCGTTACCGGCACTCTCGAGCCCCTTCTCGGTATTGACGCCTGGGAGCACGCTTACTACCTCCAGTATCAGAACCGCAAGGCTGAGTACTTCAGCGCCATCTGGGACGTCATCAACTGGGGCACCGTTTCCAAGCGATTCGAGAAATAAATCTGTTCTCGTTAGCTAAGTTGCAAACTAAGAGGTAGAGGAGGTAAAATAGCGATTGACTTGTACGCCACTGGGTCCATGCTTCATCGACCCCGCGTCATCTGTTTGTTTGTCAAGATACCGAGTGTATAGTACCTCAAGGTTCAATAAAAGGATCTGTAAAGAGTAAATACACATAGTGCCCCGATCTGGTCTTACAATGCTTGTTGTTACCATACATAATCCCTAGTTTTCACCAACGCCCAAAAACGATGGCCCGAGACGCTCATGTTTCGATGCATACCCCATACGTGACAGCCTGTCTCTCAAAATGAAGGATATCAAGGCTGTTGACATCTGGCCAAGCCCTGGTAGGCCGCCAGCTCGACCGGGAATTCATCCTCGAAGATGTCAGCTGCGTAATTATACCAATCGCTGTTCGCATCGGCTGTCCTTGCTTCGAAGAATCGCGCGTATTCCCACCAGACTGGATACTGTCCTGCACAATCCCAACCAAGTATCCAGCTGATTGTGTTGTTGGAGACGACAATGTTCTTGGGGCACAAGGCTCCATGCGTGAGTACTGATGGGTAATCAGTGCGAAACTGCCTTACCAGAGATTGAGCCACTGGTTGCGGCACCGTGTCATACAGAGTTGACATAAGGAGTGCCATGAACTGCTGCTGGGTGGGGTTTGCACGAATGGCGTAGTAGGTGTGGTCCGGATGCTTGTCTTGCAGCAAGCTATATGGTCCTGAATCGATTGATCCCAGGTGAACATCCGGTCCAGCCTTGCTCACAGTTCGCATCTTGTGGAGCAGGTTACGCAGCTGTCGGGCATACTGGTATTTCTCTCTTTTCTCCAACCTGGGCCAGACATCCTCAAGCAATTCGCCAATAACAGTGCGCTTGATGTCTCCTTCCCCGGCAGAGATGTCCTGGTCGTGAAGGGACAGAGGGAAAGCTCGTGTATGACCCAACATCGATAGCTTCTTATGCTGGATCAATCCAGCTTGGGAGATACGAAAGTTATATGTCTTAGGCCTGCCAACACCACCGAATGCTTTCTTGACGGCAGCAGGCTGCAAGCAGATGGTCAAAGTTCGGTTCCTAAGGAGCGAAGTGAGGTATTGCGTGCTTGCATCAGGAGTGGGAGCTGCACCTGTGTCAATGAATGCTTCATCAAAAATCAGCCACTTGTATTGACACTCACCACGGCCAAGTGACTGGACCCCCGTGTAGCGAGTGCCGGGGTTGTGGGCTTCAATGAGCCTTCGCTTCTTCTCTTTCTTGATATTGGCCTCCTTCATCATATCGCTGATGGATCGTTTCGCCGGCACGTTAGCATTGGATGACTTGGTCTCTCTCAGGCTTGGGGGACCTATGGCTGGGTCGGATGAGGACGGTACTCTCGAGCCATCAGATTTCTGCGAGCTCCGAGATGCACGCAAAGAGGGATCGCCCAAGGCACTGAGGTTTGCGCCGGTGATGACAGGAG
This sequence comes from Fusarium concolor, assembly GCA_013184415.1. Lineage (NCBI taxonomy): Eukaryota > Fungi > Ascomycota > Sordariomycetes > Hypocreales > Nectriaceae > Fusarium > Fusarium concolor. The sequence goes on from JABCJY010000013.1 coordinate 34,797, forward strand.
CGGCTTCCTCAGTCTTGACGATAGGCGGAGGTCTCGTCAATTCTTCTTGGGCGACCTCGGCGAGCATCTGAGCCCGAGCAGGATTCATCGTTTCCACGTGAACCGTGGGCGGGTCGGACTGATCCAAGCCTGGGAGAGACATGATTGTGTGGTCGATGCACACGAGCTATGAGAGAAGGCCTGTGAGAGATTGAGTTGGAAAGGAAGAGAGAATACAAACGAAACAAGTTTAGGACCTCTCGAAGGTCAAGAGTTGCAAGCGAGTGTGAACCAAATGATGGCAAGTTGTAAAACTACCTAGGTAGGTAAGTTGTCACTGCTCTGGCAGGTGCGAGGCAGGCGCGTCTGCGACTCACTCCTCTCAAAGGAAGGAACGGCACCGCATTACCTCGTCACTCTCTTTTTCCTTATCGTCCCTTAGAACCGGCACACTTTATCTGAGGACTACCTAAATCTTACCTAAATTTACCTGAAGTTTTAGGTGTTCCTTAACCTAAGAGTCTTCTTAGTGTGCCTATTATTTTGCAACCCGCCTGATGGGGTAGGCACCCAAGCCATTGCTTTTGATTCACCTACAGACGGGAAGGAACCTGATCAACGACAGTCTGAATAGGAATAGCCAACCGCATGTTCCTATTATGTGCAAGAGAGTCCATCTTGTTTTAGAAGAGTCCTTTCAAATCTGCCGAAGTTAGCGAAACCTGTGAGGCGAGGTCTGAAATCTCAAGAGGAAACACTTCCCTTTATGACATCTTAAGACAACTTAGTATTAGGGAAGATTATTCTGAGCATTTATAATATCAGTCCATTATAATGTACCATAATATGCGGATTGTTACACCGACTTGGCAGCCTGGTGGTAGCTGTGAGTAGGAGCATGGTTACACAAGGAAACGTCAACGTTCAGACCCACTCAACCAGCATCACGAAATATCAGTCGACGGTAGATGCGTAAACAATATATTGGTATTTCATAAACTCAATACTAGAATCTGATACTGAAGATGAGTGGAATTCGTTCCCGACCATGCGCGCCGGCGTGTCATACATAAGCCCATCATCGTCATGAACAACATTTCTAACAATCCTTTGTGACCGAGAACACATAGACGTCTATCCTCTTGATTTTCTCTTACCCCAGACATTTTTCGACGAAATGGAATCTAAGACAAGCAGAAACAACTCTCAATCACATTACTCGCCATTCTCGCCATTCTGCTGCACCTTCTCCTCCTCCTTTCGCTGAGTGTAGTGACGAGGGAGTCGGTTCTCACCCTCAGTGTAAGGGAAGCCGGCCTCTTCACGAGCCATGTCGTTCACCCACTTCTCGTCACCGCGGAGGCCAGGGTTGGCACCCAGTTCCTGCCATTTGGCAGCCAGGTAGAACCAGCCAAGCGCGTTTCCGACAGTGCCGACCTCGTCACTGACACCGACCTTAGCCTCATGAGACATCTTGGCATGGAGCTCATGATCAGTGTACAGGTCCATGAGGTGTCCGGCAACAGTCTTGTAGTCACCAGGGGTAACAAGGAAACCATTGACCTTGTCCTTAACCTGAAGAGGAATGCCACCTTCATTGGAGACAATCACAGGAACTCCGGCATGAAGAGCCTCCGAAACCTTGATTTCGAAGCCCTCACGGGTTGAAAGCTGAAGAATGGTGTAGGCATTAGCGATGACCATGTTGAGAAGTTGATCATTCGCATCCAGGCGCATAACGCTGACGTCGTCGAGGAGGTGAGGGTAGTGGTCTTCCAGCTGGGTCATGGTCTGATCAAAGATGATGGCGCCATCTGGATCATCAATGGAGCCGTTGCCGCAACTGCAACTATTAGTAAGGCACGCGCTTTGTGTAGATGATTCAACTTACACCACGAGCTGAGGAACGTCGGTGATGTTGGCCTCGTCGCAACGGCGGCGGAACTCTGCATACGAATCGATGACGGTTGGGATACCCTTGGCAGGGTCAAATCGAGCGACTTGAGCAATGTACTTGCCTACAGCATTGGGTCAGTCATTTTTGACCGTCAGATTTGACAGGTGGTCTTACGGTTGGGCCAGTCCAATTCAGTCATTCGCTGGTTTCGACACTGCTGATTGTAGATGTGGGCATAATAGCCGGTATCCCACTTGTTCATGTGCTTGTTGAGGCCATCAATCCAGTCGGTGGTAGCCGGGAGGTAAACAACCTTCTCCTTGGGAACGGTGTGAGGGACAAACTTGGGGATGGGGTGACTGATGAACATGTCGGACTCTTTGATGTTGCTCCAGAGGTAGTTCCAGATGTCAGCCTGGGGAGAGCCCTCAATGGCAACAAGGTCGCTTCGGATCTGAATGTGAGACCGGTAAAGAACTGGGCGGTCAGGTGTGAGTCTCTTGATCAGGGGGATGAGACCGGGCATCTGAGGGTCATCGATCTTTATGAACCGTTAGCCACCGTATTTTAAAGGATATTGAAGAGGACTTACAAAGATGATGTCAGCACCGCCCTCCTCTGGAGGACGGAGAGGGCCACCCTCAGAGAGCCAGTATCGCTTGGCATTGTCCTCAATCCAGTCGGAAATAGCGGCCTTCTCGGGGTCTGAGATACGCTGATCAGGATGGCTGACACCCTGGAGAATGTTGTGCTGGTTCTTGGTGATTCTGAAAACACCAGGTCGTGGCTTAGGGACTAAAATAAAGTCAGAATAAATTGATATCTGATCGTTTCTGAGTGTCTGCGCTTACCATACCAAGTCACGTCAACGCCCAAAAGACGGCTGAGACGGACGAGAGCGTGGCGCATGAGAGCGACACCACCGCCCTGGGGAGTGGCACTGAAAAATGCAATCTTGGTCTTCTTCTCGCGAAGTTTGTTGGCATAGAACTGCATGGCACCCCATGTGGCACTAGAGCATGTGTCCTTGTGGTTCTGGACGTTGGTGAGATGAACACGGAATCCAGCGTCAGTCTGGACGATGCCGCGGTAACCGACTTGCAGGTGAGGAACAAGAGATGGTCCAAAGTTACTAAATTGGATGTTGTCAGAAGTGATCTCAGTGAGACCATTGGATTCCAGAACTTACAGAATACACTTGCGGGCCATGGAATCAGCTTGCTCATCGACGCGCTTGACATCCCAGAAGTTCTTCTCCTTGGCCTCATGGTCGGGCCGAAGCACAACAGGAACGATATCGAGATCGAGCCAGAGACGCGAGCACAGAGAAGGGCTCATATATTTCAGCGTGACAGGGAGACCAGCTCCAATGAACTTGACGAAGTTCTCATGCTCATAAGCCTCAACCTCATTGATGATATGATCAGCGATGAGATCCTGACCCTCTCGCATATCCTCATCGAGGGAGATGTGCTTGATGGAAAAGTCATTGAGGTAGACGGTGTCGTGGATAGCAAGTGCAATAACGGCGGTATGGTCATCGGCGAAGACGGCAGAGATACCAAGGTACAAGGTCTACAATTGAGCTGTGTTAGTTGTTTGATGCGAAAGGTGAGATCGACATAGGGTCTCCATATGCAGGGGTCTCAACAGCTCCAGTTGCTATGACGCAAGTTGTCATGAAGGATACATGGCATGAGAAGAAAAAAGGTTCGCAGGGGAAAGCGATGTACTCACCTGAAGAGGAGCATTGACGTGGCCATCCTTCTCGACGAGAAGACTCATCTGCCTCTTGCGGTGCGACGTAGCGCCCGTGGAAAACTTGCGGGTTGGCTTGTTGGAACTCATGATGGCAGCAAATGTAGGAATTGGCGGGGTATTGAATATGAAGGCGGGGTAGTAATTTGGTGAGGAATGGAAAAGAACAAGCTCTCTCTATGTCGTGAAGAGAGAGGAGCTCAAGAGAAAGCACTACAGATGGATGTAAAAGAAGAGAAGAATGGACAAGACTGCGGCTGGGCGGCAAGATATAGTCTTGGAAAGCCTCCCTGATCAGGTCAGACAGGCAGAAAGGCGGTCGTGAGTAGGAGGTCGGGATCGAAAGAGTAGTGGAGCTATTGTAACAGCTTGGACGACACCCCGGGTGAGATGGATGGCTATGAGCGAGGATGAGGGATCGGTCGGGGGCCTGAGATTCGTGTTGGCAATGGTCGAGCAGGGTAGGCAGGTAACCTACACAAATGGAAAGCCAGGCCAAGGTTGAGGTACCTGGACAATGACAAAGACCTGGATGGCCCGTCAGCGCGGGTCTCTGCAGGACGTGGAGGGGGACAAGTGATGTACTGTACTTGAAGTGGTGTGAGACAAGGAAGCCAACTAGGGGCGGGGAAGGGTTCAGGGACTGGGCGTGGGGTAAAGAGCCAGTTGCAGTTTGAGGAACAAGGTGAGCAGCCCGACCAGGTGATGATTATTCGAGGTGAGGAGACGAGTGGTGTCAGGGAAGACGGAGAGAAGCTTGTACTGCTTCAGCGATATCACGTTGATTCGTGTTTGGATGAAGAGAAACGAGAAAAAACGAGATTGGGAGGAGGCTTTGATCAGGAAGTTGATGGATGAAAGGAAGCAGGAGCAGGAGCGGGCGTAGGAAACTGCAGGTGGCACCTACTTGTTCTGCGATGGTCCGTCTGTGGTCACTTGACGACGGGCTGGTAGCAATATCTTATCTTGGAAGTTCAATTAAAGGCAACGATTTTCTCATTACCAACTTTAACACGAAATCAAAATTAATTATCGAAGCCGAGGAGCCCGAGATCACGGTAAAGGAGGATCAGGAGAACGAAAATGGACAACTAAGTGAGGTAATGAGGACGTGGTCTGATATGCGTTATGAGATCACCGGATTAGGTGAAATGCGATCGTGGAACTGGAAGTTTGGTATTGAAGACGATGAAAATGAAAATAAAAAGTCGGTATAAACACGACTTTTTGGAGATACAAATTGAAAGATTAATCTTAACGCCGCCAACGTGCTTGATGCAGGTACGGCGTCACATTCATAAAGTCAAGTAGGTAGCATGTGCTGAGAAAAGGTTTAGATGAAGGGGACGAAGTGAGGAGAAGAAGCAGAAATGGGAAGATGAGATACGACGAGTGACATTCGTTGCAACTTCACGGGAACGAGGGACGGCGAGGTTTCTGAACCAGCCAAAAGTACCACCCGCCACAGCATCACACATTCTTGTTGCTGCCCATTGAGTTGCTGTTGTGTAATGAGCTCCAAAGCCAAATGCTAAAGCTAACCAATTACTGCCTAGGACGACAGCAAAGCAGTCCCTTGCTTGCAACTCGGCCGGCATCGGATCAGCCCTTTATCTACATTCGGCAATCTAGGGTAAGCTCATTGGTGTGTTCTTCAGCTGTCAATCGTCAAAGCTGTCACCCAGAAAGTACACTACTGTATGTGTTAACGGGCCCTAATCCGAAGTAGCGTTGCCGAACCCCGCGTTGTCGGCTGAGCCCATGTCAATTGCGTGAGCTGTAGGTGGGTTCAGTAAAATACACATAAGACATTACAGTAAGAATTTACAGTAAAGAAGAATAGGATATTAGAAAAACACGTCCTGACTCACCATGATTCTAACTTCAACCAAGGCTTCCGATTTTCCACAATCCCTGAAAGCAATAGATTCTCTTTGGCTGCACCTACCTAAGGTCGGCATCGTCCCACAAGGCAAGCAAGCGTCCGGGGATGTGTTCCACAGAAGGTGCGGGTGGAAACAAGCCCCCGACCCACCGATGAATGTGAATCCCCCGCCGCTGGTCAGTTTTCAGGCCCGGGGAAGCTATCCAAGCCATCCCCATCCCATCCCACTTGGCTCCAAATGATGGATGGATGGATCATAGATCCTCAACCATCTCGATGGAATTCTGAGGCGATTATGCAAGGAACTCGTTGCGTCCCTTGTTATCGCTATCGTTATCTACAGTTATCTTCAGCCTGAAACTTCATGTAAGTTAGTCCCCCGTCTGTAGGTGGGTGTTTAACTGTCTACTCGAACTTGGTGTGGTTCCAAATTAATCAAGGGTCTCTCGCCAGTTTTAATCTTGTGCAAGATCTAAATCAGGACGGTCTACAAACGATCCAACCCACGTTTCTCAACTCATGTTGCATGGGTCTTTGACTCGCAATTCAGCCTCAACATCCATCCCCCGATACGACTCCCACTACAAATCTGACACCGAGCATTGATTTGTTTGAAGAACGACTCCTGAAAGAGCGACCTCGCCGAATATGTACAGCATTTCGTACGACCTTTGTACAGATCGTGGCTTGCTCATTTGTTCACCGTCTCAAGATTCGGTCAGCTGCCCTCCCAATCGTATGATGGCACCCAGGCATCCTAAGCTTATGGCTCAGCTCTTACCGAGATATCAATTTTTTAATGCATCAAAGCTTCATCACTTCATGATGGTTGCTTTTACTATCGAGTCTTGACATCCTTGACCGCTGACCGGCGGTGAGCTTGTTGGGTTACAGAGTTGCCAATCATCCCACTACCGGCATTACGCATGTGCCTCAGCAACATGTTCATTGGATCTACTTTTGTTCTGGATGCGTCGGGCAAGGTCACCCAACAGATCCAAGACGCGGACGGATGAGTTTCCGGACGCCGTGCAGCGATTACATGTGCTCCAATCCGCGAGTTTCACGCAAAAGTCTACAGAAGCTTGAGCGGTGGACCTCATGTACCTATACCAACAAGATCATTGAGACCCTTGCTCGGAGATTGTGGTTGCACATAACGCCATGTCCTCATGCTTCATGCCATCATGGATAATGCTGGCCCGTGGTTGAAGTCCCCGATAAAATTTATTCATAGTATGAGCACAAGCGACTAAGAATTATCGTGTGGTCGACCTGGATAGCCTCATGGACATTTCAACACCATCACAACACGCCAAGTCAATCCAAATTTACGACACCACATTCCAACGATTTCATTCATGACAATGCATAAAATTCCGCTTTCGATGCCTCTGTTTACAAGCTGGTGTTTTGCATGTGGAAGTTGAACGGTATCCTCGGTGTTGTCATGTAAGTTATCACGAGGGAAAAGTGGACATTCAGCGGCCCAAGGTTGCTGATTTCGATCAATTGGCCAGTCAAAATGCCTTCCACCTGCCACCAGCGGTCAATTGCGAGTCCGTTTCCCGATACGACCCGTTCCTTATCAATCTGGCGATGATCTAACCATCTATCTCCACGCAGATAAGATCGGTCTCCGACCACTGATCACAGGAAAGGGTTAGCAGCAACCGGGTAACCGGGGTCAGCAATGTGACTGGCCGCGCGGCTGGCGACGTGTTAGCAACAAATTTTGATCGGCTCTGCTGATGTGAGGCATTCTGACATCGAGGCCATGTAAGACTCATTTCACAGGAAACAATCTTCAGTGCCTCAACGGATCAAATGGTTCCAAAGGCTTCCTTTGGTGTTTTGGGCGTCTTCGCGCTCGCCCTCAACATCGCGAGCGGTCATGACAACAACGAGCGAATTCAGCCCGACCCTGAGTGTGCCAAAGAGAGATCGCATATGGTCTTTAATGCGATTCATTCTGCGGGTCGAGAATGGGGCTCTGCTTTGTATCATAATGGCTTCGGCTTCTTTCCAGCTACTGTGCCCAAAGGTACCATGTTTTATCACGGTGCTCAAAAAAATGTGACACCGCCCGGGCCAGAGTGGTTGGCTTTTGACATCGAACACGCCGAGTTCTTTGCGCGATCTTTCAAGTACGGACCTAGGAAAGGAAAAGCGAAGCCTCCCCCCGAGGAAAAGAAGCCTGTTGAAGAGGAGGGCCAGCTGGAACAGGAAGAGTTCCGCGAGGAACTACGACGGCGCAACGAGCGCAGCGCGACCAATGATAACGACAACCCAAAGACCGAGGTTGCTGGCCATAAAGACGGCAACCATACTGTGAATTGGCGTGGCTATTTCCATACGTATCAGACGAATCGCGAGCTCAACGTTTTGCTGATCGATGGTATGAGCGCTGGCAAGACTAACATGGGCACACTGGATTCGCAAGATGTGCTCCTCCGCGAGAACAAGACCGGTCGCGGAATGGACGAATGGAACCGGGCCCTTGATTTATGCAAATTGGCATCCGAATGGGGTTTCGATGGGTTTGTTCGGATTGAGATTGGTATTGAGGTTATTAAGTGCGACTTTGCCAACGGCTTAGACCTGATCAGTATGATGCGCACAGAGATGCGCGATCGTGTCATGGGGAACTTCGGCATGGAAATTTTCCAGTTTATAAGGGCGGTTGGGGAGCGATACGATGGCGTCGGGGCCGATCGACTACGAATCGATTTCTCTTCGATGATATCTGGGCTCTTCTTCCCCATCAATATTTCTAGCACTATCGCAGAGCGTCCAGATCTCAAACGACTCGGTGCAGCAACACTAGATGAGCTCAGAGACATCAAGACATATTTGAAGGAGGTGTTGAATCAACCTCGGAGGTTCGTCGTGAATTGGCAAGGCGTGGTTGATCTCATCATCGCTCGTTATGACAAGCGGTTGACGCTCATGGCGTATGAGTTGCTTCCATCGCATTATTTCGTCGACGAGGTTGAGGCTGCCACATTGACCTGGTACAACGCACCGCCGTTGCCCCACGATATTTCTATGACTGAGCAGGGGGAGACGAATAGGACCGCTGATGCTATTGAGCAATGCAGAATACACTACCTCCGACCAGCCCTACTGGTCAAGAAACAATGGAGTGTGGAAGACGAGTTGATATACACATCCCTCGATGCAGTCATGGGCACGATCTGCCACACCTTGTTTTCGGTTCGTAGTCGCTTGCTCGAAGCATCGGGCTCAAACTTGGATGATTATAAGATCAAAGGCAACAGAGAAAACAGCCCTGAATTCGAAAGGGCGATCAACGGTAGTCGCGCTGTGATCCAAGGTCTCACAAACGATCTCGGGTGGTCAATCTGGAAGAAGCCACAGCCCTGTCCACCGGACGAGGTGAACACGATTGCAATGTGGCCGCTTGGGACGGAAGAAGACCATTGGCACCCCGGATGTCGCTCAATCGAAACAGTCCAGAGCCCTTCTGATAGTTATTGGAGGGTACACGTACCTCACAACAAGGGATGATATTGATTCGTTTCGATATGGAGGAAGGAGTGATGTGAATTCGCTCGTCTTTCACGCGGCTAGCGAAATATCCATCTGCTGCGGCGTATCATGACCCGAAGCATGAGCCATCGGAGGAAAACGTCTGCCGGTTGTTGTTGAGTTGACAGGTCAGCGAGCTCAGACAATGATGCTCGAAATATCCATCAGCTGAGTCGCAATAAGGGCAATGATATTCAAGGCTAATGCAAGAAGCCAATATTAAGAGTTGACCAAAAATGATGAACCTGATCAGATCATACGACCACGTCAGGATTCGAACCTTTTTAAGATGTTAGTGACTTGGCGCGACGATGCGTAGTTTGAATAGACCGTGCCTAGAATCTCTAGACAATTCATGAGCCCAGGAACCGAAATATAGCGTCTGGGCTATTAGGCCTTCCGACGAATGTAAAATTCGATAAAAATGAGCCATGAGTAGTCCTGGCTGTCATGATGGTGGAGTTGTTCCAAGCAAAACTGCAGTGGGTATCATGATGAGGGATCAATTGGCACGCGACCCATTGACCAAAGAGAGGTGAGCAATTATCAAACAGGGCGGAACAGTTCCATATTGCTTGTTCAACTTTTCAGCTTTCATGCACTCATGACCAGATGTTGCATCAGAGTCCTTGACGCGGGATGAAAAAGACAGGCTCGGAATGCTTTACAAGTCACAAGGAGAGACAAATGGAGGAACCTCCACGTCCTGCTCCGCCAAGACCCAGCTGTCAAAACACACAACTGGCAGTATTCCCGGGTGCTTATCAATCTTGCAGTCATGATTCGCGCGGTGGCATTCCGCCCCCTGCGAATGCGACTTTGAATTGACGACAAAGTCAGCTGTTTTCTCGATTCCAGATGAATTGAAGTCGAGACCCGTTATAGCCGTTCCGATCTATCTTCGAGAACCCGGGGTGATCCGAAGCTTATTTATGGTGTCAGCCCACTCTGTGTCACGACTATAGCTGTCCCAAGCTCGTGGCTTCGAAAAATTTAAGGTCAAGAGTTTGTATTTCCGCATCTCCGTGAAATGTAAACATCTTGGCTGGGCAATTGAGGCCTTATTGCGAGAAATAAGTGACTTGTCTGATCAATTGACCATCAGGCAGATCAAATGCAGCTCAAGAAAGAATGACACAGAGGAATTGAGTCGTATTTTCTCTACCCTGTCTCTCTATCAACTTACACGCAAGACGGCGGGGCGTTACTACGCATTAGCATGAAGGAACTACAAGCCAGGGGACATATTTGGGCCCTGCATTTCCATCTGCTTGGATCCGACGAAACAGATTAACAAAAAGAGCAACTAAAACTAAGGCGTGGGATCCAAAAAAAGAAGCACCGACGCCAATTCCGTTCAGCCCGCGGAGATGCTCTAACCAAAACTATCAGACCACTATCAAGATCGGTCGGTGATCCAGGAACCCACACGGCGAGCAGCGCTGTATTCGGGACCATGAGGCATCGCTTTTCGTATGGCATGATGCTTGGCCTTGAGAGTCATGAAGAGCGTAATGCTCTTTCTCCGCGCCATAAGTGGTTCTCCGGGGTAGTATAAAAGGAGCTCACAGGTTGGCCAGTTTGAAGTTATTATTCTCGGCATCATCTAGTATATCAACACCACAAGCGACATCTTCAATACCTCCTCATATCTCTTCAATACCAGACAAACAAAACACAATGGCTCTTACAGCAGCACAAGTCGCAATTGTGAAGTCCACTGCTCCCATCCTGAAGGAGCATGGCAAGACTATCACCGCCACCTTCTACCGCAACATGCTCGGCGCCCACCCTGAGCTCAAGAACTACTTCTCTCTGCGCAACCAGCAGACCGGAGCTCAACAAGCTGCTCTCGCCAACTCTGTCCTTGCCTACGCCACACATATCGACGATCTCGGCAAGCTTTCTCACGCCGTTGAGCGTATCGCCCACAAGCACGTCTCTCTTTACATCAAGGCAGAACACTACCCCATCGTTGGCACACATCTTGTCGGTGCTTTTGGTGAGGTTCTCGGTTCAGCTTTGACGAATGAAATCAAGGATGCTTGGATTGCTGCCTATGGCCAGCTCGCTGATATCTTTATCCAGCGCGAGGCTCAGATGTACGAGGGTACTGGTGATTGGACCTCGTGGCGCAAGTTCAAGATTGCCAAGAAGGAGGCTGAGAACGACTCTGTTACTAGCTTCTACCTTGAGCCTGTTGATGGCAAGCCTCTTCCCAAGTTTCTCCCCGGACAGTACGTCAGCTTGCAGATTCCCATCCCTGAGCTTGATGGCCTTCTTCAGAGCCGTCAGTTCAGTCTGAGCGAGGCCCCTGGTGCCAACCACTACCGCATCAGCGTCAAGCTCCAGGGTCCTACTGAGGAGCCTGCTGTTGAGGACCTCGCTGCTGGCAAGATTGCTGGTCTTCTCTCCACCAGACTGCACAACCGATACAACGTTGGTGACGAGGTTGAGCTGAGCTGTCCTGCCGGAGAGTTCTTCCTCAACCCCGCCGACACTTCTGCCGCCAAGAAGCCTCTTGTTCTCCTCTCCGCTGGCGTCGGTGCCACTCCTCTCGTCTCCATCCTCGACTCAGTCCTTCAATCTGAGACTGCCTCGCGACCCATCACCTGGATCCACGGTGCTCGCTACTCTGGCTCTACTTGTTTCGTGCCCCATGTTCTCGACGTCGCTAAGAAGCACGAGAACATCACCGCCAAGGTCTTCCTCGAGGAGGTCAAGGAGGGCGACCAGTACGACTTCAAAGGCGAGATTGACCTTCCCCAGCTCCAGAAGGACCAGCTTCTCCAGCTCGAGAACGCCGAGGCTGAGTACTACATCTGCGGTCCCGAGGAGTGGATGGTCAAGGTCAGGGCTTTCCTCGAGGAGAACGGTGTTCCCCGTGAGCGCCAGCACCTTGAGCTTTTCAAGACTGGTGATATTTAAAAATGATACCTAAACATGATGGATTTTCTTGTATTTTAATGAATTGCGATTGGGTTTTTGTCTGGCATATCGAGGGCGTTGAGGATCTACAGTCTAGGTAGCTTGCAGCGATGTGTTTTGTTTGCTCAGATTGAACAAAGAGTGCATATACTAGATACCAGATAAACAAAAGGAATTATCTTACTACACTTTCGTCTTTGCCCTGAATGTGAAATGTGTCTTGGTAAATAGCCGACCGTATCAGTACCATGTAGCACAGTCGACATAAAACATAATAGCAACGGTGAGACGTCTGACGAGGAGCCACGAGTAAAAGTAACGAGAGACAATTGCAATAGCGGAAGGCTCGAGTTACGACTGGACGCCACGATCCAATGTCTCGCCTGTCTATGGACGACGTTGTATGCAGTCACTTTAAACGATCAGATGCTACGACAGCAAGTAAATATTGACACCCTTGTCTGTGGGGATGAGATCGGATGCTAACCGATCAAGATAGAGTTGAAGTTATTACGTTATGGTTAGAGGTGGAGACTATGGATGTGAGATGTTATGGTGATTTATGGTGTGGTTGTTATGCAGGATGAGGTTAGAAATGGTAAGGTAGCATATGATACAGTCTCTCGCGATATGGAGAACTCACTCACCAAGCAGACCTCAATCTCATCTGAACTAATAGTTGGCACGATTGACTCAATTGGATAACTAATCGCATCTTAGCCACCACACGTAACTGCAGCTCGCCGGATTTCCTCCAATGAAGGATAATGTCGAACCGATATATCAGTCAAGCCTCTTTCTCAAATCTGCGGTGAAGGAAAAAGAAAGACCCAAACGAGGCTCGCTGTAAGGACAGGGCTAGCAGCGAGACGTGCCTCGTGTTACACAACATGCTCGAGGACACAAGGCGTGCTGTTGTGATACACTGGAGAAAAGTGACGAGACCCCACCGCTTGTTGAGATTTATGTGAGTCGAGGAGAGGTGAGAGGTGAGAATGTAGGGAGGGAAAGTCTGATATAATGTTTTGTTCGTATTTACTATCTCATCCTCGTCAATAACTCAAGATTGTTGTTTGAAACATAGATATCAGAACTTCAATCCTGATAACTTACATCCTCGTCGCCGATCCATTGGATCGGATCCCCCCTGACAAGGTCTCACGGCGAGGATACCGACAGCATCGGAACCGCCTCACTGGCAAGATACAGGATCCTCGATGCGGCACGGCACGCTCGTTAGGCGAGTCCATGCATGAGGCTTCTCTCTTCTCACAACTTTGCAAAGCAGTTACTGTGCCACCAAAAAATTACAGCTTCTTTTTCTCCCTCTTCTTCTTTCTACCCCCGCCCTCCATTCTTTATTCTTTTGTTCTCCAAGCTGGATGTTATGGCAGAAACAGTTATTCGAAAGGCTTGCGATCGCTGTCACGCACAGAAACTCAGCTGCAAACGGTATAACGACGAGGCGTGCGAGCGGTGCATGAGACTCAAGACGGAGTGCAAGTCGAGTCCTTCGTTGAGGTATAGGAAGAATCAGCAGCAGCAGCAGCATCTGGTGGAGAGTCAGCAACTTGTTGATAACGGGGCTTCTTCTCAGCAGCAACTTACAGCTTCGAGTGGGCGCCGCTCGCCGAAACGACGACGGACCGACAGCCAAGAGGATCCGAGTCTTGTCTCACCCGACACGGGTACGTGCCCTCTCCCATTCCTCTTCGTTATGCTTTGTCTTGGATGCAGCCGAACTCACTGCCGAGTCAAGCAGAAGCAGCAGTGTCAATAATACCCCATACCCATACCCATACCCATACAGACACAGACAGCCTCAGCCTGACGTCTAAGAGTCATCTCCCCGTCCGTGTCTCACCCGATCCCGTCGTCGACAACCCCGACTTTGCCTTCACATTTGACCAGCAGCTGGCCTTTTTCACAAACCCTCAGTATTTATCTCACCCGGAGTTCCCAGTCAATCAGCAGCGTCCTGTATTCTGGGAACCCACGAGTCTCTACCAAGGACTTGATCAACACTCTTATCCAGAGCGTGACGCCCTTCACCAACATCACGTCGTGCCCCTGAGCTGTGCACCTGAGCACAGCAGCACCTCCGACAAGCGCGCGCCACGCCCACAGACAAAGCAGAGGAGCAGGCCTAGGCCTAGACAAATCACTCTCCGACACGACGCTGACTTGTCGCCGCTGCAGCAGCACGAGGTTCCCTCGATTCACTGGATGGCGCAGTTGTCTGACATAAACGCCCGGCTGCTGGACCTGGCGTCCGCTCTGCCTTCTCCTCAGGATGGACCTTTGGTAGGACGTCCTGTTGATGAGAGGTTCAGAAGTCAGGGGTTTCCCATTGAGGATATGTTCAAGCTGACGCGCCGAGTCGCTGATATCCTTGAGAAACCACCTTCGAACAATGATGGAAGCATGATGCATCACTCCACCATTGATGGAAGTGATCCAGGCAACGCCATGTTCATCTTGTCAACATACGTGCGACTCCTTGACATGTATCAACGAGTCTTCAGCCTCGTACACACCGAACTAGTATCCCAGACAGACACAGGCACAACCTTCAGCTTCTGGAAACTTCCCGCTGTGACGGTGGGTTCCTTCGCTGTAGAGTCGTCTCCATTTCTGCAGATGTCTCTTACGATCCAACTGGCAGAGGAGTTCTTGTCTCGTCTGAGAGGCTCGACGGCGCGGTGGTCAGGGGGAGGGAATGCAGCGTCTATGTTTGCGGGAGTTGTGGATGTATCTTTTCAGGCGTTTCGGGATCGAGAGGAGGCTTTGGCGAAGCACCTGGTTGAATTACGGAGTGAGATAGAGCCTTTGATAGATTCATAAGGGGCAGTGTGTGTTGTTTCTTAATGGGATTGATGGATAGTGAACGAGTGAGTAACTGATGGATGATGGGTGCGGTGTCGGTATAGGGGCTTCAACCGTCATGTTTCAAGATGTAGGAGGCCCCAAGAAGCAATTCACTAATACATACCATCTCTGTTTACACGAGCAATTCTCACATCATCACCAGTTGAGAGACCAGCCAAGAGCATTGGGAGGCTGGCAGCCATAGCCAGCCTCAACTCAACGGTTTCAGGGGTAATAGCATAGAGACTTCACAAGCACAATCACAATTCCTCAATCCTTCGCCCTTTCTCATCGGAAATCCGCCATTCCGTCCAACAATGCCATCCCTTCTGGTGGCAAACTCGCAATCTCTGCAGTTTCGAGTTTTCAAGCCCAATTCATGCCCAACAGACCCAGCGATCTGGAACCAGTGTAAATCATCTGCTGCTCATTCTCCCAGAGAGGAATGTGATCCTCAGGAACCAAGTACGTAGTCCAGCCCTGACACTAGCAACTATTCCCGGCGGCCTCACCTCCGGTGTCGTTCATTGGCGATACTGAAAAAAAGAGAAAAGAGACAACAACTATAGCTTGATCGCATCGCAAATGACCGAAGCTCGCGATTGTAACCCTCCCCACGTTAGACACTATTCACGGACGGAGGCTGGCAGGCTGGCTACAGTACCCTAACTTTTCATGGGAGATACTCACGACACGCCAGTGCCGGCATCAAGACACGCCCGCTAGGGGAACATCGTCAATGCATCCGACAAAGGGCCATAAAGGTCCTCAGTGCTATCCGATTGGGTTCAGAAGCTCTAATCCCTCGGAGGCAGCCGTTTGATGAGTGGATGTGCCGACACTACTGGGCGCCTAGCACTGTAGTACCGCCAGTTTCGCCCGTTTAAGTAGCCCCTGCAAACTCAAATTATGGTCTAGGGTGTGTGTCTGTAGTGCCTGCTCTCGTTTAGAGTTTGCCCATGTCTTAGAGTTAGAGGTGTCGAGTCCATACAACCAACCGTCATGAAACGGGCATTTATGTGGGCGGCCGAGAATGAGCGAAATCGCTATGACAATGTGGGCATATAATAGGCAGTTGGTTGAGAACAGAAGTCAGAATATGCCGTATCAATCCTTGGATGGTTTGATCGTCTGCCTGCACGATATACGACAGGGGTACAGTACGAGTCGCCTTGGTTCTCTCTCAAAGAGATATGTAATTTATCAATCTCACCTTACCTCACCTCACCTCACCTCACCTCACGTCAACAACGCTTTGACTACACCATGTTATTGGCCATGAACCATGCTGTTGCCTTCCACAGAGATATAGATCCTCAGCCAGCAAAAGCCTCCTCGGAAGCTGTGGCCCGAGAATTCCACTTATCAAGCGTGCAACCATGCACGTAAGGAGTATAACTTAACTTAAAAACGTCCTCCTGCAGGAAGAATACTTCCTATCGCATCTGATAAGTGACAATGACGGTGGCTGAATCCTTCCACCGGCATACTACATACAGCCAGTTGGTGATACACCTTTGACCTCTTCACGGTTCACCTGAGCAACACCAGAGACACCCCCACCGAGTCGTCATCACGGGATCTATCTCCACTGCAGCTCTGTTACATTCACGAGTAGTCCCTTGAAGCCATTGCGCTTACAGGACAAGGGATTTATGCGTTTAAGCAAGGATGGTTTTCGCTACGGGGTTCACGGAATGCTTCTAGACCCCGATGCCGAGTTTTTTGTGGTTGCGTCTTATTTCCCGCTGCTGAGCATGCTCATGAGAAAGTAATAATAGCCTCACGGCAATACAAGAAAAGAAATTAAGCTTTCGCCCAACGGCTTGGTTGACCCCGATTCCAGTCCCACAGAGGCGATTGCATCGGGACTTGTGGTGGATATCTGGTGAAGATCTTGATGCCCAAGACCATCCCTTCTCAGTATACCGAACACAAAACCCGACCGATTCTGGACCCTGAAAAGGGATGTGCGGTGACGAGATCTCATCCCTTTGCGCCTACGCCCCTGCTGAGCATAGGCCTTTTCATTTTGACGAGCGAGCACGTTTTTCTTGTCTCACAGGGACAGAAATTTGGCTTTGCTGGCAGGTTGATGGCATCCAGAACCATGTATATTGCCTTCTGCGTCATCTCGCCAAGTTCCAGCACAACGGTTCCGCTGGGCTTGGTGTGAGACAAGGGTTCTGCACTGACTGGGGTGGTCCAGACGCAGCCGACTGTTTATGTATGCACATATAGGTACTGAACTGAGACGTTCCGATCATATCACGATAGGCCAACCAACTGTGGGCTCTTGTCTTGCTTTTCCTGCTCCTTGGCCGAAATGCAGACTTTAGCATCTGATCTGATTTCAATTTGCCGAAGGCATTGTCGGCAGCCGTTACGGAGCAGAGCTGTTGGTACTGGGAGTTGGCTATGAGCAAGGTATACCCTGAAACAGCTTTGGTACGCAGTACATCGACCCTCTATTCACATCTCCCTGTTGATGTGCAGTTGCCGACGTTACAGAGCAAATGTCGCTTCCTTCGCGTAGACTGTGATCATCCTAGAAAAGCTATGATTATCCAGTGCTTTGGCAATATACCTGGATGCTATAGCACACGGATGCTCACGCCAGAATCCTCATGACGGTAGCAGTGCAAGATCTGCTCGCCATCATGATATGTTTAGGTCGATCATAGGGCGTGAACCGGTTGTATAGCCGAATGTCTCCTCAGAGCAAGTCATAACATGCTCTATTCCTTGTCCTGTAACCAAGCGCTGCAGTCGCTTCGACAAAAAATCCCAGCGAACATGCGGATGTAGGGTATTTTGCGATTCCGATTCTCGCCAACTCGTTTCTAAACGTACCTGGCTGGCCCCGAATACGACGATCAAATACCGATGCAAGACAGAACCTTCAATAAACAACCGCATGATACTTATCCGTAAAATCCTCATCATCCGGGCCGGTTAGTAGCTATCGAAACTGTCATTGGAAGTGCCCTCCCGCGAAGCAGCCATCACCATAGCACTTCTGCAACAGCCGCAGCTAGCAAAACCGGTCTGTTTAGCGAGATACCTGTAGCAATTCGTCGTTCCGTCACTCAGGCGGGGAAATTCCGCTATCAACCACGGAAGCCACGTCCTTGTTAATTGCATGCTAAATCTGGGGTTGACAGCTTGTGCCTTGCATCGCGTGTCTTACCGTCAGCGCCTGAAGCGGCATTAACGTTTTTTTTTTTTTTTTTCGCGTTGTGGAAATTTTATATAGCTCGAGATGCTGAAGCTTTGCTTCTGAAAAGGCCTCCAAGTTCGAGGCCGTGAAGACCGCATCGCCCCCATATGTATTATGCATGCGTTGTTGACAACTTGACATCGTACAGCTGTCAAAGAGCGGTCTGCATCATCTACATTAGTGTTTGCGCGATGAGGAAATCCACACACCTCTGCTGCACATAAAGCGTTCTAAAGCAAGATTTTCCATAATGTCTGGTTAGTCACACATTATTGCATACAGACGGAGTACGGAACGCAGAAAAAGATGGACTGGCAGGCAAATTGCGAGTGTCTGACCCGAAACCTTCGGGGCAAACCCGGCTGAGGCAATCTCCCTTCCGTCCGCATATGGCTGATGTTTTCTCTCTTGTTGTCTCATCACTCGTACCCAGAGGCTCGGTAACCAGTCAGTTGAGGGTGAAAAGTTCCCACCCTGGCCCTTCTCTGCCGGCAGAGACGGAGGGATTGCAGGATCTGCCTGGTGCTGGTGCCGGTGGAATGGAAAACTTCTCTGACGGCGACACCAGATCCGCACGGTCCTGGTCTGACAGTGAATTTTAATGCTTTGTCCGTCTGCTCGGGAACTTTCTCCAGGCTGAAGGATCAGGGTTGGATGTGGCGAGCATCACCAAGCAAAGCAGGCAAGCAGGCAAGGCCTCGTTGAAGAGGTAGCTCCGAGACATGACCGTAGAGGTCCTCAGTAGAAAGAACAGGTCTGGGATCCCCCAGTCGTGAGGGTTACAGATGATGGATGGCTGCCTTTGCACTCCCCCCACAAAGCTGCAGCGCCCGTGAGTATGATCTTCAAGATCGCGTCCTGCAGGCCCATGCCCAGCACGAAGATGTCAGCAAACTCTGTTCGGTTTAAGCTTTGGCTCTGGCCTTCTCAACGGTTTGTTTGTGTAGCTTGTCAGCTTGCTAGTTCGTATAAGAGCAAGACGAACATGCCCGAGTTAGTGTCTCTGCATCTTGCCAGCTGAATGAATTTCGTTATCGTCACCCTTGCATCAAACAGCAAGCAATGTTATTCCTTCAGGAGAACAGCCGGGCTGGGCAGGCTGGCTGCTGGGATTGGGGCTGTCGCACCCACCCAGAAGCAGAACATCCCGAGGCCCGAGCCCGCGTCCTGGGAACGCCAAAAAAGAAAGCTGGGACGCCTGTGATTGGACCAGCCCCTGTAAATGAGGGGCGTTATGGCTTGACGATTGCAACAGAGTCCAGGTTCTTTAGCCTAGGTCCTGGCCTGGTAGGTGAACTTGGCGTCAGAGGCAGGGGAGCTCTCAGGCCAGATGGCGAGCCCGAGGTGAAGATTCTGGCGACAGCGCCATCAAGATAAAATTGAACTCGTTTGACCAAGGAGGAGACGTAGTACATACGTATACGATGGTTTGTTTCGGTGAGTGGGACACAGCCATACAGACAGCCAGTGTAGGTCGCTGATATATGCCTTGTTTGGAATAGCTGTGGCTGTAGCCAGCACGATATGGGTGGCTTCACGGGGGCATTTTCCTAGTTTCCGGAGTCGAGTGCGTCCAGCCAGTCGGTAAGGACTAAAGGGACTTGTTCGCCAGTACCCCTTGGTGATAATTTGCCTCGAGGAGCTCGAAAATCGGGATTTGCAGGGCTGATTGGATAGCGGTGTGGTAGGGACAAGAGACGGCGTCGGATGTTGTGGAGAAGACTCGGTTGTGGAAATTATTCCAGAAGACGCCTTCAGAAGCGGAAGGCTTCGCTAGTGGCAGTTGACCATGACGCATCAAGAGTGTTTCTCCTTTGAAACCCTGGGATAGCGTCAAGTGGAGAGTAAGTGGTCTGTGTTGAGTTGGTGGTGTGCTTGTGAGTGTGAGTGTGAGAACTTTTCAGGTTCAAATTGGATTATCGAGGAATCGAGATAATGCAATGAAATGAAATGAAATCGAGTGAGCGTGAGCGTGAGCGAAAACAGAAGCACCCCTGCAGAGGGAATGCCAGGATGGGTGGTTGTTTAGCCGCAATTGGTGGGAATCGCATGCTTGACAGCGTTGGCCTGCAGCAAGGCCTGGCTCAAACTTGCACAGAGCCATGTCGAAACATGTTGACCGGTTCCTCATTAGGAAAGTAGATAACTCACGTGGTTGTGATGTATGAAGATTGTGCAACCTTAGTCAGTAGGTAGTCAGTTGAATGTATGTCTACTCAGTATGTCAAGGAAAGAGACTGCGAAAGAATGCAAACGAGCTGAGGCGAGCTGTGCTCAGACAGACAGAGACAAGGTGTGGTAAATCAGTCATTGACTCATTGGCATCTGAGCCCTGTTCATGTTATGGAATATCTCATCAAACCCTAGGTAGCGGATACGTTTCGGCTGAGTGACAGGACAGGACAGGATGCGAGAAGAGCTACCGCACCGCTGCCGGCATTGCGCCCACGTGTGCAGTGGAGCAGAGAGTATCCGTAAAGCGTCAATATCTGCGGACTAAAAACTAAGTCGTATGCACGATGGATGCTGGCTGTCGGGTATGGACTATGGGGTCATTCAAATCTGGGCTGGGCTCGGTTCATCTATCTGACTTGGGCTGTTACGATGACAGATTAGACAGCCCTGCTTTTGTTTTACAACGAAACGAACCAGCGAGTCACTCACTTTCCGCTCCGAATGGTGGCGATACCCGGCAGTGTGTGGACATATGCCACGGTACTTGGGATCATTGCCAGGGGGATACGAGGATGGATGGCGTCAATGTCCAAGCGCGTCCATGGATATGAATCTAATCCGACATTACAACAACGTCTAGAACGGAGGCAGACGTTCCAAGTTGAACAACAACCTTACCTAGCTGATTGCGGGTCAGACAGTGATGATATTGCTTACCTACTCATTGCTGTCGCTGTCAGCTGTCATTTATTACAATTATTAACTCGCCGAATAGAATAGACAGCGAATGACCCTGTCAAACAGCCCGTGCTTCCCTGTCCTGGTCTGGGTTTGTTTGAGCTGCCCTGCAGATGCGAGCAATGCATGGCAGCAAGAAAATCTTTTCTGTCTGCGTTGATGTGATGTGCATTGACGCGCAGGTTATCGAGACCTTGTCATTGTCACTTCTGTTATTGATCAGTAGACCAGCATGACCAGCCACTCAAAACAGCAACACCACGCTTCTCTTATTCATATCAAGACGAGTCTCCTGAATTGGGCATGTCACAGTCAGTGCCATGACTAGCAAAACTCCAAGGAAGAAGCAATATCGAGTCTAGACCCCTCAAAACGGTCGTGTCGCATCCCATTCTAGGAAGTACAACGTGTTGATCACACAAGTGAAGTGGACTCTGTGAGGGAGGTTTCCACGTGCCCGGCGGCCCGTCTCGTCTGTCGGGTGATGTTCATAGGTTCCAATCAGTTAAAACGGTGAGGATATTCGCAGTTGAGCTGTTCTTTGAGGCGGTCGTCGTTGCTGAGGCGCTGCTCCTCTCGCGGTGGGGAAGACAGGCAAAGAGAATGTAAGGCGGGAGGTCCCTTCAAGGGTCCTGTTCTCACCGTCACGATATTTGGAGCAGCAGAGGGCGCGGTCTGGCGGGCAGAAAGAGAGACTGTGGAGCCTGACTCTCCGACTCCATTGATGATGCTGGACTAGAGGGCGGCTCCGCCTTGGAAATACTGCTCTAGAAGGTGCTGTGCTGTGGCAGAGTATTGCGGTGAGGGCCCAATCGATAAGGTAGACCTGCTTTGCCTTGCCTTATGTGAGAATGACCATAGACATGTATGTACAGTAGTATGTATGTGCTGTGTTGTAACCTGATACAATGGATATGAGGTTACACGCTGATGAGGAGATCGCCGGCGGTATTGGTTCTGGAATATCAAAAGGTGGAGAGTAGGATCCAAGTTTAGAACTGTTTCGGCATGTGCGACTACGTTGCTAATTGATGACCAGCAATCTTAACCATTCAATCGCCTGTATCACGAAATGTCATTCTGAATAGCATCGACCTCTGTCTTGCCTGTGCTTCGGCCAACTTTCGGTGAGTCATTAGCATAGCGTTAGACGTAAAAAAAAAAAAAAAAAAAAAGCATTTTCAGGGTCTTTTTCCTCCTTCCATTTTTCCTTCTGTCAATACTTGCTTGATCCTCACTTCGCCGACGCCGAAGCAGTGAGGTGAGGGCTCGTACGCTGGTCTGTGTCCTGTTCTCCCCCCCCCGTACTAACATTAGCAGTCAGTGCACGCTCCCACTGAGTTGAGTTGCAGTAGGCCAGGCCAGGCACCTTGGGGGACTTTTTTTGCCTGTGAGATTAAAGGCCAATCCTGGTAAACGGGTCACTCTCGATAGTTGCATACGCGCGCGCAAATCATTACATTGTCTTAGTTTACCAGCCACACCCCTCTCTTTTGCCCCATCTCACTCCCTCCGCTTCTCAGCTCGCAAACCCCAGAGCAGACGCAGACCCCCTTCCCTTGTTTCCTGCGTTGAACTGAAGTGCCACCATCAAACTTTTGCAAACACACGCCTCGCTCCGTGCGTGCGTATGTACGTACAGAGGGTGTGCTTTGCTCGCGGGCGATGCTATGGCTCCCTCGATGGCAGTGGGCTGTCAACAGGGGTTATGGAAGGTTCTTATGGTAGGTGTGTCTGGATGGTCTGGTCTGCGAGAGTTATAATAACAACCTCCAGCCCATGAGCCGGCCAGGCCCTGTTCATAGGGATTTGGAACGACTACTAATTAGCTCTGCACCGCTGTTTGGGATCCATCTTGTCTCGACTTTAAATACTCTTTACTTCCCTCGAGAACCCTTTTGGAGTCGACGTTGTAGCAACGAGACTTATCATAACAATACCGTGGTCATCTCAGCAGGAACCCTGTCCTCCGCCATTGCTACCCAAACGCATCATCCTTGAAGGCTCCTCTATTCCTGCTCTCACTTAACGATACTGCATTGGCCGAGAATTACAGAGGATTGTTATATATAACGACGGGTCTATCCATCTTCAACTATCGATTCACACACATACCTTGGACAGCGATTTTTTAGAATCGATACATTTTGGTTGGGTTTCCACAATGTGCAACTACATCTATGTAAGTCACAAGACATCCATCATAACATCACCATGATGGACGAGAATATACTAATACTCTTTTACAGAAAGAACTTAGCTGCCAACACCACTACCACTTGGTAGAATCATGGTGTCCCAAGTACATCGAGACTGAACGTCGGTGTCCGCCCACTATCGTGAGCAAGCAGTACTGGTGAGTCAACCCACGCAACATAACATAACATATATCCACCCATATCCACGATCACTTACTAACGGTTTCATCCACAGGGGTGACGACATTTGCGGTATGTCTTGGAACATTTTTGCCAACGTTTAAAGTGGTGCAATGCAATGCATGAACCGATAACTAATTAATTCTCTAGCCGCCTGCCGCGAACGCCAACAACCCAGCAATCACCCGTGGGCCAAGCTCATCCAACGTCCCGAATCACGCATGTCCTACTCCCCTCAACTTCGTGCGCAATGAAAACGAGCGATGCGCCTCGCAGGTCGAGTCCTTGATATGTCGCCAGCCGACCTGCCTCTCAAACATCCAATAAGGCGACACTCTCTACCTATTTATCCATCCCCGCATCATATACACACGCATACGTATACGAAACCCGATCTTTCGGATGGGTTGAATCAACAACAGTTACCAGATTCAACCTCATTCGTCTCTTACTCTCCGACAGTGCCGAAATGTCCCTCCGTCGACACGAGTAGTCGACATCTGCAGGTTCCTCAAGCCAAGCGATGCGCTCTTCCAGGCAATCGACTCAAGTGAGACATGGCACCCCCACTTGGCCTGGATGAGATTGTGGAGGGACGACGAATCAACGATAACAGCATCGAAAAAAAACACAGAAAAAAGTACACTTTACAGCGATATTTGATTGATACCTTGGAAGGCGTTTTAACTCTTTATTATCATTTTTATTTGGATGGAAAAGAATTCGGCTCTTTGGGTGCAAACCTGTCTTTTGGCCGACGTGGGATTGGTTTCTCTCTTGTCTCTCGACTCGCAGGGGAAAAGAGGCGTTGCGTGCAAGCATGGATCCAAGCTTTGGTACCTTTTTGGAGGGATGGCGTTCGATCGACAGCCGACAGCCCGACAGCCAGGTTTCCCAAACACCAAGTTGCTGGGGGGAGCTCGGATGGGGGCCACTGAAGAAAGTGCTCAGACACCTGCAATGTGCATCATTTCGCCACCGACCACGGTCACGACCACAGCAACGCAAAGACCAGGCAGTGGACGAAGCTCAAGCCATTCACTTTGAATGGCCGAATTATCCTCTTATGCCATTGCACTGCACGGCACAGCACTTTCCCTTCACACATAAACAACTCCTCATATCAGCATTGGACGCCACGCACCAGCCTTGGGCGCTACTCGGATGATTGCCTGCACGAGAGGTCTTATGACCCTGAGAGTCGAGCCTATTATCAAGCAACACCTTAATGCCTTGGAGAGAAGAGACGAGAGAAAACCAACCACATCTGGCGCGGGAGGGAGCCTTTTTTATTTTTGGCGCGCTTATTTTTTTTATTATCCTAACAACCTTGTTCAATACGGTGCATGCATGGAATATGGGAAACCGGGCATTTATGGGATTCAAAGATATCACTTGGGGGGTTTGGGTCAAGGATGGAAACCTTTACACCTTCTTTCTCTATCTATACTCGGTGGCATGGGCGTTAACTACAATTTTTATTTACTTACCGCGCATAGCGGATGGAGGGAACCGAACCGACGGGGGACTCGTTCATCAACAACTACCGAACCTACCTATCTTTACTGATCACAGCAGACTACCCAAGATAGTTGCATATTGTTAGGCGCAGGAAATGAAATACTAGAATTTGCTTGTTAAACCAGGTACCTAGTCATTCGAGTCCCTGATAGGTACAATTTTACGACTTAATTACTCAACTTGGTAAATGTTTGACTCGCCAAACGTTGCCGGCGGCCGATGCCACGCGAACGAGAGATGGGCCCGCCTTGTGAAGATCAGCTATGTCTAATAAACGGCGTAGAAACTAGAATGCACTAGATTATTACGATAAAAAGAAAAGAAAAGACGGGGCACGAAGTTCACGCGGCAAGACTGAAACAGGATAAGAAGAAATTAGACCTCCCGCTACGGGCCGCTCTTCATGATATGCCGGCCGAGTTGGGCTGGGTTTGCTTTTGGTGCCATGCCAGTCAGTGACATTCTCGCGGCGCAGTAGACGATACCCGCGCTGACGGGATTGATAGAGTAGAGCAGACGCGACTTGATAGATGAATTGTGATGGTGATGACGGTTGTGCTGCGATAGGATATGGAGGACGTTCGGTAAGTGGTGGGATGGATCGGGCTCAGGAGGGTGCTGAGTCGGAAGAGATAGGATCCATGGGATGGGATAGTGAGTGGGTGGTTGTGGATTTGTGAAGGCGCCGTTGATACTGTCTCATTTTCGATCTACCGAGACCTCTCACATCTGAGAGCGAGAGCGTGCAACATCACATCCAGCCAAGATAGTAAAGGTGCAATTACAAAAGGTGCTACGATGCATCTTGATCACTTTTCTCTTCTCTCACCTTGTCTCATCTCCTTTCAAGGTCACTAGCAGGCATATCCCCACGTTTTCGTTGCTTTGTGCTGCTTTGCGCTGCGCACCTGAGCTTGCTTGATTGAACTTGTAGAACCTTGCCTCCCTCCATCCTTTTCCCCTGGGGCCTGGGCTGGCCTTGTTCACGCTAGTTTGATCCGTTGGCGCGTTTTTGGCGCTACTCGCATCGTGCCGACGGAAGGTCTTGCTTGGTCTGCTGACTTAAGCGGTATCCGTCGTGCCGTCCGCGTTTTCTGCCGTGCAGCGGATGCTTTGCCTTGATTGAGATATGACTCGACTGTACTCTGTACTCCCGTATGAGACCGTTGCCAAGTATCTCCTTGTTACTCAACTTCAAAAGTCCATATATCTCATGCGTTTCTGCTTACTTTTCCCCCTCTCTTCTCTCTCCTCTCTCCTCTCTCATAGTTTCCTCAAGTCGCCACGTTCCTGCAGCGTAAATTACGCCATCTTCCGGTAGTTGTTGTCTCTTCTCTCAGTGGGAATAAAATAGAGTTTCCGCTCCCGTAATGGAGGTCATGTTGGTTTTCGCTTCTGCACTAAGTGTCACAGGCCTGGCCGTTTAGGATCAGAGTTTAGACTAGCACTCGCCTAACTTTCACCAAATACTCTAAACAAAGCAATGCCTCGGCGAACCAACATCTTAGCTAGTGGGCGTGTACATGATGCTTCTGTTAACACGTATGTCCAAGTTGGGAAGCACGGCTCCGCAAGTGATATATATGACGATAAACAGCGTCGCGAAGTCAAAGCGCAAAGGAAACAACGACAGATTGATGAATGATGACTCAACGCAAAGCGCGGCTACCTTGCCATTCACCGCTCGCATAACCTGCTGTCCAATACTGGACATGCACTCGTCGCCAACATCTACCGATATCTCGCTGCAACTGGGCTTTGCTGCATGTACGGGCTCTCGAATCCTACCACCGTCGAGAAGCCTTGAGACAGCCTCAGCCTGCCGCACGTGTTGCATTCGATAGCCGCCCCCGATTTTTCATTCTCTTTTCATTCGAGAAGCCTCAACCAATCCGAGCCTTGAACAACAACCCCGAACTCCGGTTTGCTTGCCACGTCGCTGGGCAGAACATTACATACATCACCACGTACGAGGTGTAGTCATGAGAATGCCCAAAAATGGATACCGATTTTGATAGATCGCGACGTGGGGTACGTGGGAGATTCTGTGTTCGCGACAAGCTTCCTCAATCACGACATGGGGGTTCTCTATTGCGAGTCTTGATAAGATGAGGCTGGAGCTGAGGCTGGAGAGCCGGAGATGCAGTATTCACAATTCGGGGTTTCGCTGATAATGGCAGTTATCAAGCTTTCTACTCACCTACCTATACCGGATAGCTGGGACTGCACCCATGATAACGAGGGCTGCAGTGTAAATCATCGCGCAAATGCAAGTCTTGGCCTTTGCCTAGGCATCGCCTGACTCACCCTCCCCAAGGTACATCCATGGAAAAAAGGTTCTCAGCCCCCCACACTGTCAATCTTATTTCGCTATCAAGTCTATCGAGGTGAGATTTGGAAAGGACCCTTTTGCTACCTTCATCTCTTGTGCCTCTTATCTTGACCGGTATAACCATGGAATATCCATGGCAAAGTCAGGGAATCTTACACACCTCAATTACTCCGGCAAAAAGGACCGTCCTGAAAAGGGTTGCGCGAGATTAACAACAGACAAGTTGGGATGAAACTTGGCGTTGGAAGTGACCAAACTCAGGAACCTCGATGCATGTCATGCAGCGCCTCTCTTGCACATGCGCGCCGCTGGCTGCTGTCGCAAACCGGTCAGTGTGATGGGCTGGGGATGTTATTCTCACCGATACTGATGATTGCTTCAGACATGGTATTGTCCTGGCTGAAGAGGATTTATCAGCCGCCGAGGCTTGTGATCCGACCCGAATCTCGCATTCGGTGGGTGTTATCACGTCAAAATCTACATCACATCCTGAGCGGGCAAGGATGGCGGGGTATCGGGAACGGAGAACGGAGATTGACACTCCAGCATGATACGCATTGGTTTCCCGAGCTATCTTACCGCTCGGTAACGATCTTGGAATACAGTACAATATTGTCATGCTATCACCCAAATCATGGTATTGATACTCTGTCTAAACAACACAGAGCAACTCAATCTTCCCACGTGTTCTGGACCCCACGGCATCTGGTGATGCCACCTTTGACTGGACGTGGGATGCCATCACATTCCAAATAGACGGTACGATACGGTATCTGGCTGCCTTGGGAGGATTTCAAGACATGTATACATGCAGATTATGGTGGTCGCAGTCGCAACCATTTCAACACCATCATACGTTGATGGGTTGGTTTTGACAACACTGCAGGATCGACTGCACGTCAACCAATCGCAGATGCTCGCATGCGAAAGGCGCCGAGATTGAGAATGACCTATGGATGCTGCGCTGCGCCCGAAAACCCCGAAAGTACCGCCATGAGTGAGGCCATCTACCCCACAAGAAGGCTCACCGGTATGGAGTATGGAGAGTCCAATGACAGCGCAGTGCCAACATGTATGTGTAGTACACAGCAGGGTCGCTGACACACCTGCTCTATTGTAGTGGTGATGCATCGACAGCACCCGCATCCGACGAACCGAGGCGCATGTAATACTTGGTCCCTCAAACCCTCAATTGTGGGAATGACGGTCATCTGCAAATTGTTCGAGGCAAATGCTGAGGTGAACTTGGGGGCTCAAAGGGATCCGAGGCCCGAGGATCCAGGGTCGTCCCTTGTATAGCAGAGCCGAGACCGACATTAAAGTTTAGTAACGCTTATACATCAAGATATTTTCGTGTCTGAGAGGTTTTTAGTTGGGGGGTGCATAAGAGCGATGACTCTTGTTGATGTCAGTCAAGGAGTTCGTGCCTCTTCAAGATCCAAGCGTCTGGAGTTTCATCGCAAACTAATACCATTTAATGGCGCTGAGGGAAATACCGAGTTGCGTCACTATAGCAGATGGCAATAATAACTTGCAATGACATTTAGACATGGAGATTTACTTTAGATTTAGGTTGACAGCCACCCGACCCGACCAGAATAATAGCCTATTCCATCATTGGATCTCCACACTGACAGGACGGCTGCTGCTGCTGACGCTGCCGCTGACGCCAGAGGATCGTAGCCAGGGACTGAAAGCCAAGTGCCGGATAGATGCATTAGCGCTGCGTATGACACGTGCAGCGAGCCCTGTAAATGCATAGCTCCATTAGTTTCATACTTCAAACGGTCGTGTCCATCACCTATTTCCTAAATCATCGACTTGCAGCGCTTAATACACCTCACCCTTCAAACTGCTACCATCAACACCCTTATTCCCTGCCATGCCCACACCTACAATGCCGGCTGGTTAATTCGAACAAACTCCGAGATTCATTTTCCCCAAACGAAAAGACATACGTTGTCATGTCGCAGTCACCGACCGGTCAATAACGGAATTTGTTCCTCCTCGATTCAAACACCATGATCATGGAACCACTTTCACCAAACCTGCCCGCATTATGTAGCTCTCTGCACGCTCGGACAAGTGTCTGAGCTCACACCCTTCCGACTATTCTACCAACAAGCGTCGATTTTTCCCGAGCGAACGAGAATTACCATACCATGTCTATACAACGACCTCAAACCTCGGCCAAAAAGAGGCATACGAAACGTGATCGTGGTTCTGTGCGGACGACCGTCTTACCAACATGCAAGCACTTGAGACATCTCCACGATGGAGACTGATTTACCACCCCCTGGCCCCTATTGTCATGCCATGGGCTTGCACCCGCACAAGCCTTTAAGCATGTGACTTGCCATTGGTGTCGCATTAGCATTGACGCAGCATTGACGCAGAGTTGCGTCTATTGGTTCAATAACTGATTGCTCCGAGCGTCTCTGCCTGCAAATTGCTGCAATACAGGCGGCTATTCTATTCATTGATCAGCAGTTGAGAAAATGTCTTGGATTGGAATAACGATCTCGCGACAAACTCAACAAAGAACTTGCTCTCAACAAATCAAGTTTTCGGCCGCTAGAAATCGGAGATGCCCGGACTGCAAACTTCTTTTTACGACAAACATTACATGGTTAAAACGGGATAGAATGTGACGAGATGCGGGTGTTGGATATATCACGTTGATCACGATCTCGTGCCGTTGCGCGTTGGGTATTGACAACTTCTCCTTCGTTACCAACATACTGGATTGAGTCGAGATTGGTGTAGCGCACTCTCGGTGAGTTTCCTTTGCCCGAAAATTGGTTATCGCGAGACGAGTGTCCACCTGGTTTGCTATCTTGCAGCTATGCTATTGGTGTGTTGGTCGAAACAGTTGTTGGTTCTGGTCGCCCAATCCCAGCTCCAGCTCTCCTCAATCTCAGCCCCGTCTCATTGTCCGCGTTACATGTGGACCTGGAGAGATAAAATCGATATAACGAAATGCTATATATCGTGTCGATGTCAGGTGACGAGAAAACATCAAGTTTGCTTTTTCTTTATTCATTGACGTTGAGCTAGGCTCAACCCACTTGGTCGGGGCTTCGCCATCGGAGCTATCACATATCACAAAGCCACGATTGAACGCTCTTCGGGGACGATCCCCGTCACACTAAAGGGAAGTTGCATAAGGCGCTCATCACGCTGCGTCAAGCCGCCATGCTTGAGAAGAGTCACATCCTGCGCAGAGCTAGCTCCATTGACTGATGTGATATTGACTAAAGCGTCTCAGAGGTGTTCCCGTCAATCTCTTATTGGTCATTCGGGTTTATCAACCCTGTTTCCATCGATCATAACAGAGCGAATATCCCGGGTACCCGGTTCTGAGGTTGCATTGTGACGATTGTTTGCGGCTATCACAAATGATTTCGCGGGGGAGATGCGCCTCACTGGTAGGTAGTTCGATCGCACGGCGAGCTGAAAACCGCGGGATCGACATCAGATCTCCTACGAGAATACATATCGAATGGCGAAATAATCCGGTTGCAATGGGCAAATTGCAATCTCATGCGTTAAGGCTTTTCTCGATGCTACTTTGACCAGGCCAATGAAACCATACATGTCATTGTTCACTTCTACCTTTGTGGCTGACACGCAAGTTCGGGTCTCAGTACTTGGTTACTGCTGCTTCTTCTCCGTTTCGGTCAGGACTCGTCCGTCTACCAGGCTTCCATCAGGCATAATCCTTTCCGTGGTTCGAACATAGGCCAACAGAAAAGGGTACGCCAAGTCACAGAGAACTGAGGTACCAACGAAAAACAGGCCAAGAGGATGGAAGACAAATCCGTGAGCCTCGGGCCAATGCCACCACAGCAGTATGCAGGTCGTGGGTAGGCCCATGACGGTGCCAACAAAGCGGCAGAACCTGAGAGTAAGATGTTGTCAGTATGATCTAATATCGAAGCGATGCTTGTTCTGAGATTGCTTCTTTTAGGGTTGTGGTCACAAGACAGAGCGGACGTGAATCCAACTGGCAACCGCTCTGTCGGTTCTGCTTGTGCATCCGGCTCAATATACAGCTCTCGTCTGAGACCAATTTGCAGTAATCTCCCAGGTTCCTGGAATCAGAGATCATGAATGTGATAGATGAGATGTCAATCCAGCGGGTGTATCAAGACACGCCCTTCGTATGAACCAACAATTGCATATATGAAAACAAAGACTCACCAGATTGCATAGCTCTGTCCACCAGAGTGACCCCGTTGAAGAAGCATAGCCAACGCCGAAACGCTGAATATCATCTGCGCCACACCAGCCGACCAAAAGGCCAACTCCGTAGAATCCCTCGCCTCAAGACCCTTCCACGTCTTCCCCCATTTAATCCCATACCCGCGATGCGGCTCCTTGAGCCACCACCAAACAAAAGTACCATTTCCTACAAGCCCCGCTACAAACACGATGAACAGCAGCAGCGGTACATTGCGCGCCACAAGCGGACTTGAAGAAAATGACCTTGGGGCTGTCTTGAGCGTGGCGTAGAGAACAGGTATGTCAAGGAGCAGCCACAGCGTGAAGCCGAAGAATTCAATGGGCGCTTCGCAGACGCCAAACGCGTAGACGACTTCCCATGCGAGATTGAGGCCCAGGGCGACGAGAGGCGCGGGTGTCGCGTGGGTCGAGAGGGAGCGGCGGACCATGAGGATGTAGGCGAGAAGCCAGAATGTTATGCCCAGAGAGAGACAGGCTGTTGAGGCCGGGACGAGCCATGTTGGTGCTGAGGGGGGCGGGATGTCGGATGAGCCCATTTTGTGGTGTTTCTCAGCGAATGTTTGTAGCGCGTTGGAACTTCTCTTGAACGATTAAATGCTTTGACTGTGAAGAGGTGCTTTATATGAATGAATGAGCTTCCGGTCGGGTCGTTTGATTTCTCATGTTACGTTGATGAATGAGGTGTTGTGGGCGGATGAGCAGACGAGGCTGTGGTGGAGATTGGACTACCCTGTACCTAGATTAACTGAGGCTCAACGGATGAGGTTTGTCAACTTGGGTTCTTTTGCTTGATCTGAGGTTTTGTAAAACTAGCTATTCATGAAGGCCTTGCTTATTTAGATGCGTTTTCTCTGTAATGAGACTTTAAACTGTGAATGGTTATGGACAATACTGTTGTAAATGGCCTCGACAAATGGTTTACTCCTTGACCTTCGGCCTCAGGTTCCAGTGGAAGCAGCTCAGTCGACACTGGGCTCCCTTTAACTCGACCCGGTAGCTGTGTAAGCTCAATTTCGAGAAAGTCATAAACAATACGTATATTTCTTTTAAAAAGTTTTATTGAAGACTTATTTCTTCTGGATCTCTTGTGTGTATGGTGAGTTACGTTAATTAGCCCAAGTAAACAAGATCCGCAGACTGATAGCTGAAATATGGGAAATATGTACTATCCACCAATCTTTCAATTACAAGAGTCAAACTGGTCCCCGAACTTTGACTTGGGATGCAGCTACCTTTCTTGGTGACTTTATCTGCAAAAGACACGACAAAAGGAACTAGTAACTTCACCCCGACACGGTGCTACAGTAGACGGATCTCTAAGATTATTTGATAGAGAACAAGTCATATCCCATCCATGCCTTTATTCATCGAGATCCATAACTCCAGAGCTTTTCTTCTTCTTTCTGTCTTTTACTTTCTGACCTCTCTTCCAAGGGGCAAATCATACGGTGGGCCATCCATAACCCCGACCTCCTTGTATCTAGACTCTATAACGGCCATTCACTGATATCATAAATGGACACAATCCCTTTCTGTATAGCTCCTATCATTCCACACTTATCCTCTCTTCTCAAGTCATATTACTGCCTACTGACGCCGGGCCCACCCCAGTCTCCAGAACTGTCAGCTCAGTCAAGAAGCAAAAGTACCCAAACCTCCAGATGGGCTCTTCCTTTCACTATTCTCCGACCGAAGAGGAAGCTCGCGACTACAATGTCAGGCTCTCCAGCTGCTCCAAGCTTGTTGCAAGGTCAAGCACATATCGTTGGAGTCCTCCGCAAGATGACTATGCCGTTTTGAAGACTGTGGGTATTATCGGGGCACTATTATGAGTTAGGATACACTATTATAAGTTTAGGATACGCTATCATGAGCTCAGGATATCATGACTAAGTTTAGGACTTTATATTAGATCATTTTACATAGCATCTTCCTATGCATTGCCTCAATACTGATCTCGGGCTGTGTCACAAACAAGGTTGTCATGTGTTTGGGACAGAATATTCCTCATGGCCACAAGCTCGTACCGGGTGAGATCATACATAAGACCATGGGTTTTGCTGAAGTCTCTCAACTTGCGACCATCTCTGAACTTATGTGTATCACTTGCGATATTTCCTGTATGCTCTATTCTATCGTTTCTGAGCAATGCTGGCGGGGATTGGCCGGCTCAAGAACCCCAATTACCATTTCCCTGTGAACACAACTGATAACATTAATATTGACTATCTAAGATTGCGCCATTCAAACTGTGCTTTTACATCGATAAGCCGGCCATCATTGCCGAATGCAAGAAGCTGGTTACATAGCTTCCTCTACTCCCCACCATATATGGACACCAACTTCGTGGGGCTGTTAGTGCCTTTGGCGAGAGGCATATACAAAACACTAACATTACGCCATAGGGCC
Source organism: Fusarium concolor (assembly GCA_013184415.1). Taxonomy (NCBI): domain Eukaryota; kingdom Fungi; phylum Ascomycota; class Sordariomycetes; order Hypocreales; family Nectriaceae; genus Fusarium; species Fusarium concolor. The sequence continues at coordinate 68,682 of JABCJY010000013.1, forward strand.
CTTGGACAGCACCATCCCTACGGATTCAGTCAACACGGACGATCGTGATGTCTCTGAGAAAAATCCCTCTGTATAAATTATATACATATTTTTTCGATATAAATAGCTCTTCTTGGCATGATGTAAAGGGTTCTTCGAAAAAGGACTCATATAATTATAGTCCCAGAAAGCACTTACATCCATCGGCGCAGTCAACAAGTCCTTACTCAACATGCGTCCTGTGGGTTGGATAAAGCCGGCGCTCTTAGCCAGCACAATAATCATTCAGAATGTAGACGCACAGTTCAGCCACGAGCGAGAAGACCAGATCCTTGTGTCGAACAATAATTCTACACAGAGCCAGCCAAAGACCACCATTGGCGGAAAGAAGAACATTGTCTTCATTCTGACCGACGATCAAGACGCTGTTCTAGACTCTGTCTCATACATGCCGAAACTCAAAAAGCATATCGTTGATAAAGGTACATCGTTCGTCAATCACTTCACCACCACGGCTATCTGCTGTCCATCCCGTGTATCACTTTGGACTGGGAAAATGCCCCATAATACTAATGTCACGGACGTTAGTCCACCATATGGTAAGCCATACAGTCAAACCAGAACACTACTCATATGAGACATGCTGATCGAAAAGGTGGCTTCCCCAAATTTGTCTCCCAAGGTCTTAACGACAACTACCTACCTGTTTGGTTAGAGCAGGCTGGATACAAGACATACTACACTGGAAAGCTGTTCAACTCTCACACTATTAACAACTACAACTCGCCATACCCTGCAGGATGGACAGGAACCAACTTTCTGCTCGATCCGGGTACATATGACTACCTGAATCCCATCTATCAGCGAAACCAAGAACCCCCAGTTCACCACAAAGGAGAGCATACTGCAGACTTGATCTCCAAATATGGGCATGAGCTCCTGAAGGAGGCGATTGATTCCAAGAACCCTTTCTTTGTTGCTATCGCACCTATTGCACCGCACTCAAATATCAATGTGGACAGAAAACCTGGAAGCCCTATGACCATCCCTATTCCTACCAAGAGACACTCTCACCTCTTTAAAGGGGTTAAGGTCCCGCGGACAGATAACTTCAACCCAGATTTGGTATGTGTTCCTCAACTTTAGGTAAAGCCACTGCTCACAGACAACAGCCTAGTGGTGTGAGCTGGATTCACGAGCTCTCTCAGCTCAATGCATCAACCGTGTCATACATTGATGATTTCTATCGCGCTCGTCTTCAAGCTCTTCAAAGTGTCGACGAGATCGTAGAGCAGGTGGTCAAGCAACTAGAAGACGCTGGCCTCCTCGAAGAAACCTACATCATCTACAGCTCCGACAATGGATTCCATCTGGGTCAGCACAGGCTACCTCCCGGCAAGGAGTGTGGTTTTGACGAGGACATCCGCGTGCCTCTTTTCATCAGAGGTCCCGGCGTATCCGCCGAGTCTGTAGAGAAGGCCGTGACTACGCACATTGACCTCGCGCCCACGCTGCTCAAACTCGCAGGCGTGGAGCTCAGGGAGGACTTTGACGGAACTCCTATTCCAGTGCTACCTGACCAGAGGAATAAGCGCCACGAGCATGTTGCTGTTGAGTTTTGGGGCGTCGCCATCGCTGAAGGCGACTCTGGCGGCTTTGGTGAGTTCACTTGACTTTGAGTTCCAAGTTCAAGTTGCTGATGGGGTGATACAGATGGGAAGGGCCAGATTAATATGCCGAACAATACATACAAGGGCGTGAGGATAGTGCATGAGGACTACGATATTTACTACTCAGCTTGGTGTAATAACGAGCATGAGCTTTACGATCTCAAGGTGCGTGTTCCAACTCTTCTTGACCGGGTTGATGCTCACCTCTTTTAGACGGATCCAGGCCAACTGCGCAACCTCTTCCCTCTGGACGATAAGGCAGCTGCCAGTGCGGCACTCCTGGGAACTACCACCCAACATGTATTAAACCGACTGGATGCTCTGATGCTTGTGTTGAAGTCCTGCAAAGGCGAAACTTGCATTGAACCATGGAAGGTACTTCATCCGGAGGGCGGCGTAGCAAGCTTAAAGGATGCACTTCGGGAAGAATTCGATGTCTTTTACCAGGAACAGGTGAAAGTTCGGTTCGATCGATGTGAGGACGGATATTTGATTGCAGCTGAAGGGCCTCAAGTCGGGTATGAGTACCAGGAGGGCCTTGAGTGGCATCATTGGACTTGAGGGTAGTCTCGTGATTATGACAGCATTATTGGTGATCTATCTCTTTAGAAAACGTAAAGCTTGTGGGACTAATATCTGTTAAGGAATACCTAAAGTTATATATAGGTTTAGGTAAGACTTAGGTAGCTTTTATAATTCTTTAGAGCGCACAAGCTTTACGGCGTCTAAAGAGATAGAGCATCAGTTATAGCATCTTGTGATGCGTTACAGTGGCCCAAGAATCCTCGGGTAGAAAGATTCAGTAACAAGTTTCGTTCTGAATGACATAACTTGCATGAGTGCTGAGTGATAGATCGAACCGGCCTTTGCCAGAGCACCGCAACTCCGCCAATACAAGAGTGGAGCACTAGGCTATGTCCTTGTGATGTGCTTGAGCCTCGTCGGAGCTGGCCATGTGCTGATGCTGAGTTCTTCTTACGTGATACACATCATGGTTTGGGTCTTGGCCGAGAGAGTCAAACAGCGAGTCGATGAAGCAGATCCAAGCGTTGGTGAGAAGGGCGTCAGATGGTCTCAGTCTCCATGTACTCGAAGGGACAGCACTGCTGGTGCTGAATCGAAGCACGTATGGAATCGAATGAAAGCTTCGAGAAGGCTGAGCATATTTAATGGGCCCTAGCCTTTATTGTCGAAGGTCCTATGCGAACTGGGGGTGGTTGAAAGCTCATTTGGCTATTGGGTACTCGATGCTGAGGCCTTGATCAAGTTATGATGGAATTTGGAGCCTACATGTATGTAATAAGAAGACTCCAAGTCTCAAAAGCAGGCCTTAAGAACCTGCATAATTAATTAATTCTCTTCTGATGCATATTCATATCTTGCTCTGTATAAGCTTCGGAGCCGGTGGTGGTCCGGCCCCGCCATATCTCCGACGTGGATGATGCTGAAGTTGTGATCATTTCAGGCTTCACAAAAGCAGAAGAAAAGACTTGGGTAGTGATGGCGAAACAAGAAATGACCTCACAATTCTAGACTACATTATAATTTATTGAACATTGTAGACGAGTGATTTGGTGATGTTAAGTCGGCGTGGTAATTCATGAGCGTTCATTGGGTAGAAATCGATTTCTGCCGGAAATACAAGGCACAAACCAGGATATTGATACTGCCGACCTTGAACCGAAGAGCATCTCACGACAGCTCTGCTAATCCACGACAACCTCACATTTCGAAGTCCAATTGAACCGCAACAATGGCCTCCGACGCACTTACCGAGCCGCGGCGTACGTACCGACCCGACAATTGATTCTCGAGCGATTATTTTCCTACCGAACCTCGACCGCTGACGTACTGAGCAGAAGCGACCCGCGAGGAGATGCGCGATGCCAAACTCCCTCTGGCCTACCGAGACAGCTGCGCTCATCTCTTGATTCCTCTCAACAAGTGCCGACGGGATACCTGGTATGCCCCCTGGAAGTGCTCGGTAAGTCACCTACCTTTTTCCAGCGCCTGAGCCCAAGGAAGCCCAAGTCCGTCCGTGGCTACACCGAAGTAGCCCAGCCAAGCAAAGCTCAGCCGACCATTACCAAAATATCAATATCAACAAAACACCATGCTTACACTAGGGGGGATGACTAGGATGAGCGACACAGCTACGAGAAGTGCCAGTACGTCGAGTTCAAGAAGCGAGTCGCCAAGATGGACGAGTTGAGGGAGTCGAAGGGTGGTGCACGAAGCAACTAGAGAACAGAGCAGAACAGAACAGAACCAACCGAATTCAAATTCCCGGGTACGTTATAGGGCCGGGCCGGAACTGTACATTTACAAACAAGACAAACCAATGTGTTTGACAAGAAAACCGGAATAGAAAGAGGAATTCCACCTAAATGAAACCCAAGCACGAAGGAAAGAGGAATTGTGAAATGATGGCGGAGCTTCCATGGCGTGAACGACTGGGTTTGATACAATCGATGGGCTAATGGAAATAGGCAAGCTAAGAGGTTTGGGCAGAGCCTCATGAGATGTTTGAGCTGCGCACTTCCACGGCATAAGAAGAGGCCAACCACAGGCCACGAGCGAGCTTTTGGGCTGGAATAGACCGGGAAAGAGTGGACTTGCCGGGGACAGAACAGTGGGACTTGGGAGTTGAATACTGACAGGAACAAGAGCACGACTTGCAATGTCGCAAGAAGACGGGCTCATCGTGGCGGACGATACCCTGTCGACCGGCGCAAGACGATAAATACGCCGACGTGGTGTTGTGCGGGCTCCAAAGAGGACCAAGGGGGAAAATTATATAACGTGCCCATGAGCCACCGGGGACTTGTGAAATTGTGATGGAGAGATGACAGGTGAGTTGAATTGTGGTGTTTTTACACGATTCAAATCGTATCTATGGTCTGAACATCATCATCAACCTTTTGTTCTCAGGGCGTTGATCGTCTCATCGGCATTGGCTCCCGCAGAGCCTCAACACCAAAAACCATCATCTATCGCCATGGCCTTCCTTATCGATTACTGATCGACAACTTGAGCCTTGACCATGGCTTCGAGAACGACACGATAAGATATGACTGATAGCCATGACTTAGCCACTGGATGGCTGAGGCATGATGAAACTGGCGATCGACATTGAGCATCGGAATTCGTCGGCTCAAGCTTGAAGACACAAGCAAGATTACACGAGCTCCTTTTTTATTCATCTTGCTCTTGCACGCGATAGGGCAGATGACGATGAGTCGTGGAGCTTATTGCGAGTGGCATGGTCCCAGCGGATCACGAGTCAGTCAGATCATCAGCCTGTTCAAACTTCAGGCGGCTTAGGGCCTGAAAAGAGCCGCATGCAGGCGGTTCTAGCAAAGTTTTACGCTATGCAAGGTCCCACTCGCCCCAAAGGCAGGCAGTCAGCGGGTGGCTTGGCGGCAAATCCACTGTACCCATGTCGCCGTGGAACCACTTCAACGTGGTTCTTTTAGATGAGATCCACTACCGATCCATCAAGATTCAGGCATGGCCAGGTGCATCACTCGGCATTAGCAAACCTTGTGTCAACGACGATCCACTACCGACCGGTTTACCACTGTCATCAACCGGCCCGGTTGTGTCTTTCTCTCGGTCGGCTGTGGATATATAATCCAAGCTCGTGTCTTGGATTTACATTGCCAAGCTGCCAAGACAACTACTACGGAGCCGCCGGTGACCATCCAATTCTTCACATCAACACAATTGGATCACGATATGTTACGTGGAACCACTATTTGATTTCTGTTATATAACAGTTTCTAACAAACTGCGAGTGAAATAACATGACACACATATACAGGGATACCAAGATTCAGGAGACGTTACCAACGTAATGCTCTTACAAAGAGTGAAAGAAGATTCCTGCTCTGCAATGCTTGCTGTCTAAAACGAAAAAAATAACTGGAGACTTTACTTCATACACGAGACCTGTTTAGAAAAGGGCATTGCTACCACAGTCGAATACGCCCTGGATGGAGCTAGAATCGTTGGCAAACAGGTCCAACAGCTCCGTAATCGATGACCACAGACCAGCCGCGTTCATGAAGAGTGAGATTGCGATGAGGAATGCGTTGACACAGGTCAACAGAATCTTGGTGGGGCTGGCAAACAGCTGGTGCCAGTTCATGTGGAACCAGAAGACGGCGCTGAAGCCGAATGTGAACCACGAGATGGTAGTCGCCGAAGCAATAGACAGGATAGAGTCGAACACGGGGATAGCGTTGGAGAGGAGGAAGCAGAGAACCCAGAAGACGGTCACAATGGTCATCCAGATGGACCAAGAGCGGACGTTGTTGGCCGTCATCTCGCTCTGGAGCTTGAAGTGCTTCATAACCACGACATACACGTACTTGATTCCAGTGTGGCCAAAGGCGAGACCGGTCGAGAGAACAGCGGGGAGCACAATGCCATAGGCGATCTTGGCAATGTTCTCTGAAGCCGAACCGAGGGCAGGCGAGACGGTGTACTCACCAGCAAGGCAGTAGATGGCAATGGCCACAACAACGTAGAAGGTGATGGACACAACCTCAAGCATGCCCAGAGCAAAGCCAAAGTCCCTGACAGGGTCGATCATCTCAGCCATGTAAGTAACGAAGTTGATGTTGCCAGAGTAAGCGTAGCAGATCTTAAGGCATGCGTTGAGGCCAGAGCGGAAGTCGGGGTTCGCAACGATCTTGATGTCCTTCTTCCAGCCGAGGGGCGCAGCGCTGGGGTTCTTGACTCCCAGAGAGATCATGACAAGGACGGAGGCGGCGATGACGGAGACCATGCAGGGGATGCCGGACTGGGAGACGAACTTGGAGGTTCGGGGCGCGCAGAGGACCCAGCAGCAGAGACAGCCGACGCCGATGAAGCCCACTGTGCAGATTGAGTGGCTGGAGATGGTGTTGAAGGCGATGGAGAGAGTCACGCTCGCTGAGGCAGCTGTCATGATCACCTGGACGAGTAGGCCGATTCCTGAAATAACTCCAAGAACACGACCGCCAACAACACGGGTCATGTCAACCACGTTGACGACATGAGGATGACGTCCATAGAACTGCTTCAGGACAAAAGCTGTGTACCATGACAAGAGACCAATGCCAATAATAGCAATTAGACCAGGAATAATACCCATTGTCTTGAGAACACTGGGCAGGGACAGAACACCGAGACCGACTTGGTTAGTCAGCAGGGCGAATGTGGTATCCCATTTTGTCATGTTGCGGAAGTTCTTTGAGCCCTCACCACCACCGAAGCCGTTATCGACAACGGGGACGTGATGGCCGGAGGTAATATCGGCCTCATGACCCTTCTCAGAGTCTAGAGGGACCTTCTCTTTGCTGTTGGTCTTGCTGGAATCATGACCCTGATCCGAGGGGTAGATATCGTTGGGAGCAGACATGTTGAGTTATGGTTGTATCGTATAGTTTAGGTGTAAGTGTGGATAATATGATGGGTATATTAAATCTTTGCTGGTATATATATAGAGATTATGACGAGGTTAGGAGGAGATATGAGGTGGAGGAGGTTATGGGAGAGGATGAGGAGAGGAGGATGGCAAAGTGTAAGTTGAAGATAGAGATGGAAGAGGAATATATAAGACAAAGAGACAATGAGGGCAGCAGGGAAAGAGAAGCTAAGCCAACGTCGGATAAGACCTCGGAATTCCCTCAGTGAGCTCCGCGATGATGGATGGATTCTGGCCGTGCTTTTTCACATCTTGGGGGTTCCACCAAGATAGGACTTGTAGTCGGAGTAAAGGTAGGGGGAGATACGATAGGCCTGGTCTTTTCTGGGGTGACCCTCTTTCTCAACATGACTTCTTACATTGGCGGCAAATCCGTGCCTTACCTACCTGTTGAATACGTACTTGTCTGCTTGTTCTGTTAGTCCAAGGTAGCTAAGATCATCAGCAGAGACCGTTTCGTCCCTTCAATCTCCCCATATGTGGACCACCTACCGCTGAGGCAAAACCCTGGATCATGGGGGAGGCAACGCACTCCACGTGAGGGATTACATGGGGTACAGTATCTCTGATGATTTCTGTTAGGTATTTGCATCCCCCAATTGGTGAAGCAAAAAGCTGGGGACGAGTTGGTCGTGGTGGAAACGCGCTAGAAGCCGTCATGTTACGTACTTGGCAATGGAAGATACAGCCGGTGTGCCCGTCGGTTTGGGGCTATAAATCCGGGCCGTTTTTTTTTTTTTTATTCTTCTTTTATTTGTTAGTCTGTTACTAATAACGGAGCCGATGCTGTGTGGGAATTGGGTAGATATGGATATAGCTGTTGTCATTCACTCGGTAGTTAAGGGTCTATCATGAAAGATTTCCATATATGATCTTCATCATGGTACCCAAGCATGATACATAATGACATCTGTAGAGTATCTCTTAACAAGATAGCCAAGTTCAGCTGTGTTGTGTTCGCCTCTGTGAAATGTGGTTCTAAGATGCTTGGCTTAGACCGAACCAAAAGAGGCAATTATGCTACAAGCTACATCCATCCATCCCTAGTTTCAAAACTTTTTTTTCCTTCTCTGAATTCGAGGCTGACGGGCGCGTTACCGAGAGAGGGTTAAATCCGCAGCATGGACCAGGGCGATCAAAGAGGTGGAGAAGACCATGTTGTGTTGTTTTTGCTAGTGACCCTTTTTCCGGCCTCTTTTTTCTGCAGTAGAGTAATAATATGTCTGATGTTTAACAAGATCATGCGATTTATTGCAAGAGAATTGAGGGGACATGGATTTGGGTTCATCAGAGAGAAAGTTGTTGTTGTTGTTTGCCACGCCAAGACGGGGCAACAGGGGATGATATGTCTTGTTTTGGGGGAATTTGGAGAGATTTTTGGAGATGGATATGGACTGACCAGGAATTGCATCCAATAAGAATATCAATGGATTTTGCTGTAAATACTGCTGAGTGTCATTCGCAGACGTTGTAGAAATTAACCGCGATTCAAGGAAGAGTACGTACTGCTCAGTATTAAGCTTATTAGCCATGTCATGCAAGACTACCTTAGGAAAAGCAAGAGTCAATTTACAAGGTGGCAGTGGCTTATCCATCAAAAACAGCGCGGAAAATAAGCCCCAGCATCCTTGTCCTCATGTCGTCATCCCTAATCCCTGCCACGCACTTCTTTGCCTCAGGGGTTCGCTTCGGTTGGTTCCTGCAATGGCTGCATGCACTGCAGAGAAAACGGAACATACTTCTAGTGAGATTCTAGAAGAACAGACGTGGGGTGAACATGAACCGTGATACGATATATTCGGCCTGAGTCCGTTGCCAAGAAGACGCGGCTTTGAACTCTCTCATTACGCTGACCCTATATAGGTTTTCACGCCCTTTGAATGGGTCGTAGCCTTGGCAGAAGAAGAAGAGCAAGAGATGGATATTACGAGTCACCTCGTTCCCCGTGTCTTTTACGTACAATAAACAACCTGTCCCCATGGGACATCTCCATTCCCCCAGCAAATTTACTCGGGTTATCCGGGGCACTCCAGGCTTTTTACTCTTGGCTATTGTGACCTTTCATACATGATATGTTTGAGGCTTGCTCTCTCACCGGCCGAAATGGATGGGCATGGACATGTTCTGTGCGTTAGGTAATGCCGATGGCTGAATCATGCTATTTCCTAAAAGGAACCTTTGTCCTTGCTTGTCTTTTGCCGGCGGCAGCTGAACGGCAGCCTTCCGGTTCTTGTTTGACCCTGTAGATCTCTTAATTCTGCACCTCGCAGGGGTAGGCTGTGCTAATGCATCAGTCGATGTAATGCAGCCTGAGTAGCACAACACACCAAGATCGTCACTTTTCTGGAAGGAATCGATGAACAACGGTTCGACTATCGTGAGCTCCAAAAAAGCAAAGACGACACAACTTGAGAGCCTATCAGAACGTATTACTCTCCAAAAGTGATATCATCTCCATCAACTTGTCTCAGTATTTTCCTGCAGCAGAGCCGCAGCGTACCGAAGCTTGGCTTCTCAACATGGCAAGTATCATCTCCCAAGCATCCGTCAATCTCCTAAAGTCTTGGCCGGTAAAGCACCCGGTCTCCTATCTATTGCAGATCGCTTTTCCTCCCGCGGTTTCAAAAGAACAAGAAAACCCAACATCATCAAAACCATTCTTGCAAGTAGAAAAAATGTGTGATAAACTGGATGCCTATCACATCACATCACAGCAGCATTGGGCCTCCTGAGGGTCTGAGCATGCATCACCTTGGCCGAACCAACGGAAAGAGTCGGTGATTCTCGCCAAAGCTTCTCCGCTTCCGAAGGAGTCCTGACGGTTTGATATCCAATAAGCTTGAACGTCAACCCTTTTTGTCCGTGCTGCTACTTCACCGATGTCTATATGGCCCGAATGTCTCCATTTCAGGACCGGCTTCAAAGCCGGTGATATCCTCTCGTCTTTGCACAAGTTATGCCTCGCCACGATGCTTGTGATTACGTACGAATTCCTTACCCGTGGCCGTTTGCTATCGACGTTTGTAACGTCAAGGATCTTGGTTTATTCCGCGCGGTTCAGGGGGTGATGAGATGTCGTTCCAAAGTAGGGAATGTTTTCCATTGCGATGATGGAGATCTTGAGATGCTCCATAAGATAACGCGTATCTCATGACTTTATCAGATGACTTCTTCGATGTTTACGTTACTAGAAACCCAAATTCAGTATTCGCGATGCCATCTCGAGAGTCTTTGACCTTGAGCTTCATCGAGGTGGAGATGTTTGCAATTGTGGACAGTTCGAGCGTGGGATGAGATATTGAGGCTATTTCTCGCAGCATCTCGCCATCATGCGGTGCGGAGTGCAATAATGAGTTCCGAATCTAAATAGTATATGCAATTTTCTATATTCTTACTGGTGCCTTGTTCACATCCCTTGTTCCAACAAAATATGAACCATCAGGCTCAAAGAGTGGGATGTTTCCAGTCTTGACTCTGTCATCGAAACAGAAGTCAGACCTTTTGATCTACGAAAACGATCGCCTCACGATCTTTGGGTATCAACAATTGGCCCCATACCGTGGGTACCGATTCTCCAAATGCAAACGCTTTCAAAGTGCTCTCCGAGCCTTGCCGGCTTCACTGCCCCTTCGCCCCTTCAAGATTGAACCGTTTGGCTTCTGCCAGGTTTTCAGGGTCAAGGTTCAGCTCAGAAGTTCGTGACCTCAACATATTGACTCAAATTGTTTCGTTACTTTGTCATTCTGCAAGTACGCTCTGGCAATGTGAACATCTTATTACTAGTTGGATATAATGCGGATCGTTGTTGTGAGTTCACCAGCAAGAACTGCACCACCATGCCAAAGATACAATCTCGATTATACATAAGAGAGCCCGCTGTACGTACCATTCTCTGCTTTACTGGATAACAGGCTACACGATTGAGGTTCTCAAGCTCTGGGACTGAATGTCGAGGTCTCCTTAGGGGTCACCTTAGGCCGTCACCTCAAGATCCACGACTCCTGAATCCCGTTGCTCGCTATTGTCCCTAAAGTCCCCGAGCATTCTCTACTGGGACATCAGGCGAGGCGCTGGTAGCCAAGCCGTAGCGGCTTGTGGTATTTTAGCTTTCATCTAGTCTTGAAGATATTCGATGCCGTCATGACAGAGTCGGACGTGTACGTAGTGCTCTGTCAACTCACCAGGCACACCATCCTTACTCTTGAGGTTTAATTTTGTATTTTTGTATGTAGTATGTAATTGTTAGAAATCATCGCCCAGTATCTGTGCACTGTTGCTTTGCCAGTCTCAGATCAAACGCAAGCGTGCACCCCATGACTTTCACCTGGGTAAAGCAGCATAACAACCCACGAATATTTTATCCTACACTCACCACAAGAATCACAGAGGCTAACATCACGGGTACTTGTACATGATTGTTACAGTACTCACCTATAATAATTTCCCGTCCGATGAGGAATTGTTCGTTTGCCGCTGAAATGATGGGTGTAGCACGAGTTTGTCTACCATATTGGAAGAGAAGCTCAACTCTCGATTTTTTATCGCTTCTTTTTACCTCATCTACTCTATTCATTCAAGACTAACTGACTTCGACTTATTAGTGTCGGTGCAGCCCTTGTTGAAGTCGAACTTCTCATCAGGGACAACAGATCCAGAGCCAGTCTCGACCTGGGCGCACGAGATGTGTAGAATTGAGCCCCACGGGCGTTGTCTTCAGGCAGCCTAATATGCATCGCCAGCTACAAGCACAACATTACCTGCTCTGGTGTCGAAAAATGCTCTGACTTGATTCCTGTGCAGACATGTAGGTTGCAATATCAGTCTGCTCATTCATCAAAGCGTAATTGGTTTAGTGGTAAAATTCTTCGTTGCCATTCGAGTAACCTAAAAACTTAAAACACTGTCAATGATAATAAATTGTTGGTCACCGACCGTTCTGGTTACGTGAGCTAATAAAGGGTGGATGGGAATAATTACAGTGAGAGTAAATAATTCATGGATGTGTGTCGATTGAGGTTAATGTGGCTACCTGTACGTACATGAGTATGTTCTACCCGACGTAGGATCATGCGAGTTCCCAAGTGGAAAGCCAGACGCAAGATCCTGATCGACTTGGTCGATAATTACCATAATTAATTGACAGATGACGAGCCAAGGAACGACCCGAAAACATCCAGATGGCATGAAAGCCATTAACCTCCCAAAATTCCATCCATGATCGATATTGAGAACAGGCCTTACAGTTAACGTCGACCGATTGACGACATTCACCCCTTCCACAATTCTATCTTTGGCAATAGCCTCACCATATCGACTATAGAGGCTTAAATAATAGCCCATAATCGGTGAGTTTGGGAAACGAAATCTCTAGATATTGTCATCCTCGGCTTTCACCTGAGTTCCCATCTGCTCCTGGTTTCCCATAATGGCACCGTCACTTGACAGCTGGAGGTCATAAATCTGTCACTCGTAGGATTGTCGGAGCTATCGAATTTCAGTCTGGTGTCGGAACTCTTGATCTTAGAACATAGCGCTCATCTCTTGACAAAGACAAGCCAAGCCAGATTCAACTTCATCGATATAAGCAAAAGCATTGCTCATCTATCGATCGACATCAGCCGGTCCAGGTCCGTAGTCACCAAAGACTAAGTGCTCACGCAAACCTGAAATGGCGTTAGTGCTATTCAATGATTGAAATCATTCAATCTTGATGATATACGTTGGGCAAAGTTGGATTGATAGCAATCATCGTAGCGACCACCATAGCGATCACCAAAGGCTGAGGGGTCGCGAGAATCTATGATAACGTTAGTGCCATTCAATGATAGAAATCGTTCAATCTTGATAACATACTGTGGGCGAAGCTGGTTTGATAGCCAGCGCTGAGAGGACCGTAAGGACCATCGCCGAAGCCAGTGCGATTGCTGCCCAAAGGAGATAGAGGGATTTGACCCAGGCGCTGAGTTCGCTAATGCATGAGGTTAGGCAGTGCCATAGGGGCAGGTAATCGTCGATCGTTCAGGTCAAGTTCGTTTTTAAATAATTGACGATTAACTTAACCTAGATCTTTGGGGACTGAATCATCCTTGGGCGAGCGCACTCTGGATTTCTTTGACACCTTGGGAGTGACTTCAATAGTAGACCCGGTGGGGGAAGCAACTCGCTTCTTGCTCTTGTCGGGCTTTTTTGAAGCTGAGCGAGCTTTACCGTCACCGCTATCCTGATCGATTTGATTCTTGGTCTTGCCGGGCTTCTTTGAAGAGAGACGATCTTCATCGTCGTCGCTGTCCCAAATAAACTTCTCCTTGGTCTTCTTGGACTTCTTGTTGGAAGAGGAATGATCGTCATCGTCATCGCTGTCATCTTTGACCTTCTCCTTGGTCTTCTTGGACTTTTTGCTGGAAGAGGGACGATCCTCATCATCATCGCTGTCCCGAACAACCTTCTCCTTGGTCTTCTTGGACTTTTTGTTGGACGATGAAGGATCCTCATCGTCAGAGCTTGTAATGGCCACTAAGCCTGGCCCAACAAATTCATCGAAATCGATCTCGGGGAATTTATCACAAAGTTGATTCTTCATGTTTGATAGCTTGGCGGGTTCGTATATGCCATTCATGACAACCCAGTGACCAAAGTTCCACTGGTTCGAGCCTTCCTTCCAGACCTTGTGGCCGCTGGGGGTGTTTGTGTTCGATGGGGTGGCCTTGACAAGTTTACATAGTCGTAGAATGGTATCTCGGATATCATCGGGCCATCCTTTGGCATATTTGTCCCAAAGAATTTTGATGCTGTTGAGTGCTTGTTGGTCAGTCGACTTGTGGGAGAAATCGGGGTTCTTGAGCGACGGGATGAGAGGAAGAGAGCCCTGAGTTCGATTCCCAGATTACGCAATGAAACCTTTCATTTTGCTTGTGCGGGGCGTTGGATATCTTTTTATTGGTGTCGTGATATTCAGTTTTGGTGTTGTGGCAGTGCTGCTGAAGGGTCTTCGTGGCCAAGCTCGGGACGACCAAACCACATCTGGTCTGTCATTGATATGCTGAGCCTCCTTATGGGTGTCAAGCTCAACGTATGAAACCTTGAAACATTGAAGTCATTGAAGTTGGCACCCTTACGATTTCAATTGGTCCTCAAACCAGGAGATAGCACTGTCAATCACGACCAGCATGAATGAGAGTGGCATTCTCAACGCTGTTCAAAAGGAACAAGCAAACATTCTCCCCTACAAGTTGCTTGGAAAGTCAGAAACCCCCTTAGTTCTTCTCATCGGTAATGTTCACAAAGTTTGCGAGCCTGTGGTAACTTGGAAATAGTATCAAATGAGTCCATAATCATTGTCTTCTGTGGTGATTTTAGAAGCTTGGTATAAGAAGAGGCTAACATTATATATTTCCCCGATTTATTCTTATTCTCATTACCCTCCAGCGCGCCCCGAAAACGGATCTTGTGCCAGTCGTCCCAGAAGCCAAGCACTTAACTGCATCCCTGAGGGACATATAAAAACCACTATTTTACCCTTGTTACCAAAAACACAGGCTCTGGAACAATATACGTCCTCTAGCTGCAGAAGATCTAGAAGTGTTACCAACAGAATATACGTTTAGACCGCCTTCAGTTCAATCCCTTTCCCAAATTCCTTCACGTCTCCTCAAAGCATTTCGTAGCAACACCTCTCCCGAAGGAAGAATGCTTTATGATACATTTCCTCTCCTCCACCTCTATCCCTCTTCTCTATATCATTTCTGCAATGCTTCATTCTCTGTATCAAAGGTGAGCGTCAGGTTGCATCGACTTTGGCGCAACAAGTACACTCAACACTGGCGCGGTGAAGCAGTTTCATAACGGGTCAGTTTCATTTGCATGTCACCAATTCATAGACGCTAAAGCTCCTTGCTAATAAGAATTCGTCTAGTTTAACACTATCCTTTCTTCATTCAGCCACCTGAAGTGCTTCAGCATCGACCAAGATATTCATATTATAATGCTGTCGTGAATATGCCTCAGGTAACTCTGACCAGACTGGTGATTGACATATGCAATGAAGATCATAGATAAGGTCGTTGAAGCAACTGCACCAGATCATCTCAATTGAGGGGATGCTCTACACCAGCAAGGTCAATGTCTCTCAGTCAGTTTGGCGTATCATTGTAAGTACGCTAGAGAGCAACAGACCTAGGCCGGCAGAGTATATCTGCATCATGACAGTGCTGATGATTAAAATATTGGCGCATTGATTCCAAGGCATAACATGCATGCGTACTCGATACCTAGAACACGCAGTCATGGATTTTCTCTTTAGAAAGTAGTCATTATGTCTATCGGATAAGTGGACATCGCGATACTCAACAAGGTCAAGCTGGAGATCGTGCCTCAGACATCTCCAACTGAGTCAGTGGCAAAGAAAACAATGAGGCCTTCCATGGTTGCCTCAATATTGTCTCTTGATCCCTTTCTGTATCACTTGTTAGCAGCTCCTATCGAATAATGGAGGCTCCATGAGCAGATGGTCAGTATGGAACATGTCGCATCTTCTCGAGATATAGAGCCACGTCTCTATCACCAGGCGATCATGTTGAGATGCCAAGACCTATTTGAGAGAGTATCTGGATATCATAGCTTACGAAACAAAACAGTATAGAGGATGAGTCAGTGATATCCATGCAGGGTCCAGCGACGATTAAGCATAACGCACCACTCCCAAAACACCACATCAAATCCCTTCCTCCAAAGTCTCCAAAAACAATACCACTCTCTTGTATTCTCTCTATCTTCTCCATTTCACTCATATTCCTAGTGTCCCAGTTCAGTGGCTCATAGTCCATCCTACTGCAACTCCACCAAAATTGATTGGCTCTCGTTTGCCCACGCTCAAACGCGCACAGCAAAGACGAGCCTAGCACGATGAAACAAGTGTTTTCGAGTATTTTACTATCTGATCTTCTCGTAGGTATTCGCGTCGCGTGGGACGCGGTGCGTTGGTGGCCAGTGGTTGTCGGCGCAACGAAATGGAGTGAGGTGTTGACTTGGGATATAAACCGGTGAGCCAACACAACATAGATTGAACTCGACAGTCTTTTTCCAGCGTGCTTTCTTCTTTTTACATTTCGAACAACTGAATCATTCACCATAAGCCTTAAATTTTGTTTCTCTCGTTTGAGCCTTGTTATACAATATAACTTCACCATCAACACCATACTTGGTTAACTCACTATATACCTTCACTACAACTCAACTCAACACACTCTCTCTCACCGCCCATCTCTTTTAATATCATCATGTCCGATAACATGTCCAACATCATCGCCTGGCTGGTCCCCACAGCAAGAAACTCTCTCGCCGATAAAACAACTCATCTTCCCTCCAACATCTCCCGCGCCGTTCAAACAACATCTTCCCCAAACCTGCTCTCCCGTCTCCCAAACCTCCTCGGCAGCCGTCCCTCCCGCGCCCTCAAGCTCTCCTTCGACTCACCTCCCAAACGCCCAGGCTCATTCGTTCTCGGTGCAGACCCATCAACATGCGATATCGTCCTCCCATCGCTACCGGGCATTGATGCGCGACACTGTGAGCTGAGCTTTGATGCCGAGGGTCGTCTTGTCCTTAATGACTTTTCTGAAGAGGGAACGCAGGTTTGGTATGATTGGGAGAGCAACGGTGACCAGACAGATTACACATGGATACTAAGCTCCGGTGCGGAACATGGGTTTCCGAGTATGGTGCAGCGTATTACTGTTGATATTCAAGGCGTGAGATTCCAGGTTGTTGTGAATGATCACTCTGCGGACTGGGATGCATACCACGACAAGGTCGAGGATTTCGTGCGACAGCCGGCGTGGTCGCAGGGACTTTCTCCTGGATGGGATCGAGGATCACTTACTCCTGTTACGCCGTTGTTCTCTAATGTCCCTCTTTTTCAGCACATTCTCGTCAAGGCTCTGGGCGAAGAGCCCGTTGGGGAAGTATATCTGTGGAACTTGGCCCGACCGTGGGAGCCCATGGTCAAGGCTGCCGCGTGAGCAGTCTCTTACGTATCACGTATCTTGGTATTCGGCGTTAAGGATGGTCGTTTTGTATATAAGTACTGGGCAGGATACGGTGTGATCCTTTGTAACGACAAAGGCAGCGGTCTTTTAGCATTAGCGCAACGCCCTCGGGCTTTCTTTGGTAACAACAGTGTTCATCATTAAATCGAGGTATCACACAACTCCTGGCTCCCTATGTCCCATGTTTTGCTTTTTACAGATCCTCGGGTAGCGCCAACGCCTCGCGCTTCTCCTCCTCGTTGTTCTGGTTCTGATCCTCCTCAGCATCGAAACGTGTCATGGCAAATTCGGGGATGCGTCTCCTGTGAACCCTCTGGCCGCCCTTCTTGCCCTTTCGCATCTTGGCGGTCTCGGCCTCCTCAGCCACGACGGCCTTCTCACCCGCCTTGTCGAGCATGGTACCCTCCAAGCTGAGGTAGCTGGTCTCGCCGCTGATGCCGACGTCGAAGTTGCGTATCCTGAAGCGAATCTTGCCCTTAACCTTGTCGCCATTGCCGTCGGCCCAGAAACCGGTGCTGTGGAGTTGGCGGACCACACCGTGGTCGTCGGAGGTGATGACAGAGGCAGTCTCTTCGAAGCCCTGAGCCTCGGGAGCCTCATTGGGGATCCACTTCCAGTCGGGAGGAAGTCGACGAGCCTCAATCGAAGCGTTGAACTTGCCAAAGCAGACAACACCAATGTGACCCTCAGTTTGCAAGTTGACACTGCCTTCCATCCAGGCACCGCGACTTGGCACGAAGAGATCAACATCGGCAGTGATCCAACCAAAACCAACAGCTGCCTCACCCTTAGACATGACAGTCGCCGGCGACTCGTCATCCATAGCAGCGCCATTTCGTCCGGGATGCTCGCCGAAAGCGACATTCTTGTAGTCGAGGAGAACACCGCGCAGCGAAGGCACGTACTTGTTCTGGAGGTGTTTGAGGTGTTGGTACTGGCATTGTGTGACCGGCTGTGCCCAACCGATGGGGAAGAGAGGCTCGTAGAGCGACACTGTCTGGGTGAAGAAGGGGAATTGAGGGTTCGCGGGGATATCGGGCGGTTGGTAGATGTTGTCCTTGGACTTTGAAGGTTTGGCGGGAGGAGGCATGTCAATGTCCATAGCGTCAGGCTCGGCGGGCGAAGCATCTTCCTCAGGCTCGGCTATGGTCTCGTCCTTCTTAGACTTCTTGGACTTCTCGGTACCATCTGTCGCTTCTGTATCCTTGCTCTTCTTCTTGCTCTTCTTTTTCTTCTCGCCGTCCGCTACAACTTGGGTGTCGGCTTCCTCAGTTGCTGCAGCTTCCGTATCGTGATGCTTCTTCTTCTTATGCTTCTTCTCCGGCTTAGACCCCTCTACTGCAGGAGCCTCGCTCTCTATTTGCGCGGTATCATCTTCGGCGTGCTTATCCTTCTTGCTCTTCTTCTTTTTCTTCTCAGCCTTCAAGTCGCTGCTGGTCGCGGGGGCCTCTGCAGCAGCAACGCTCTTTGACTTTTTATGCTTTCGCTCGGTGTCGGCAGCTGCATCTTCTTCTCGGGCTCGCTTCTTCTCCTTCTTCAGCTTCTTTTCAGCCTTGGCGGCGGCGTGGTCGATTGGCGCCATTGTTGCGAAGACTATTGCGCTGCTATCGCGGTCGAATGGTGTTGGAGAAGCTGGAGAGACTCGAAAAATGTAAAATTTTGGCTTATCTTATCGTTCGAGGTCAGCGAACTCACCGAGCTTGGTGGGGCTTCACCGAGCTCACCTCGATTTCGCATCCCAACTACCCTGTATCAATTCCTTTTTTCTTCATTCCTTCGAATAACAACGGCCTGTCGTCCCTAAACTAGTCGCCGATTGGTTACTTGAGATCTGTAACCTTTTGGTATCTCTTCAATTTACCTTTTTCCATTTAATTGTCCCGAGTCTCGAAAAGTAGCCGTTCAATTGGCTATCGAAGTTTTGTTTGCTGGGCAACCCATGTGTTCAACCAACAGCAGTAGCTAGTCCGACATGCTGTCAGCAAATAACTTGCACATCTCCATCTCCCAACAACAATCACCACACAATGACAGAGAAAGTTCCAAATGACGAATATACGGTTCCAGTAAAGCAAGATTCCTATGGATGTCCGGAAGGCCAGAACGACCATCAAGGCAGTTTGAAGGATGAGGATCGAAGGATCAACTTGCCGGACGCCCGTCTAGTTCGGCATTGAGAGCACACATTTGCGAATAGAGCGAGTAAAGTCTTGCCCAGGACATACAGAAACATCACAAGACCTATCTTCACACCATCAAAAGTTAGCAACAAGGCCGATTTCGGAGTGACCACGATCTGGAGGACAACCAGAAGGACGAGCGCAATTATGCATGATCACCATGTTAAAGAATTGATCTGCTTATGGTCCACAGCGAACTGTCAGGCTTGCATACGAGACCTATGGCTCGTATTTCCCCAGATGATCACTAGTGGGGTTGATGTGCAGGAGTTCCCAATGTGCGTCGGAACGGCCCTTCGCCCTTCAAACACTGGAGTGTCGACGGAGAATACGAACGTGGGCCAATTCCCATAATACCCCAGATATTGGACTCAGTGGTTGTTTGGCAGCTATTCCGGCTGCAATTATAGCCTTTGGATGTTCAAGAGAGAAGATCTTGAAATTTACGGCCAAGAGGATGGGTGAAGGATGCAGATGGACATGCGCGAGATACCCAAACTGACATTCCAATATCTCCATCTCTGCGTTATCGGACCAGCAACATTCGAGATTGCCGTAGAAGCGATTCTAACCATGAATCGCCCGATGGGCATGAAGATGCAATGTCAATGGAGCGGGTCTGAGGCCTGATAAACTAACATGTTCGGTCCAAAGATCAAGCTAGAAAGTCAACAATGTGTTGAGAGCCCACCCTCAGATGTTTGTAGTCACCATGCAATGCCCTCCTGATCGAATCAGAAGAGTTCATCCGTCCTACGTCAACAAGTGCAAGACTGACTCAAAGTTACCCAGACTCTGTTAAGAAGGTCATGTGGAAAATAGGCTACGAAGCTTGTATTGTTGAACGGCCATGCAACCGTTCATGATCTAGTATGGCGTTGTGATAGCGTATCGGACGGCGCATTGAACGGCGCCTGTGACGGTTTGTTAGGCGTACATAACGGAAGAATGTGATTTATGTATGAATCGGCCAGGACCGGCAGAGATGTTTTGGTGTGGCTGGGGAGCGTTTGAACTCTATCTCAAACGAAAATTACAGTGCTAGATAGCTAGGGCATTTTCTAGAAAACATGGAAGAGGCGAAAGAACGTGTTTGAGATGGAGGGCATGTCATTGACGGGCGCTGTCAGTTGTAATGGAGGGACGAGAGTGGTATGTTAGTGGTTGGATACAACTTCCATTCTAGACAAACAAAGCCGGCAGAGTTTCAGACGTTGAATCAGAGGCTTTTTTCTTGTTTCCTTTGAGTCAACACACAAAGTCAAAAGACGAGAAACTGTCAGTGTCAAAAAAAGCCATGTGGTGGTGCCACGAGTGCCTCTTCCGCGGTCAAACTCATGAAAGGGTCTCGCGGTCCGCCCTACAAGCTTCAGCCACTTGGTTGTACAGCCAATAGAAATTAAGCAAAGAGTTTTACTGGAAGACTTTCTGGATTTGTGTAGGTGCAGCAGTGTGAGTGGATTCTCTGTTAAAACTGCGAAAAAAAGCCCGATGATATTGGAAAGCCGCTAAAAGTAAAGTGCTTCTTTTGAAAACCTTGATTTCTGGCCCCAATAGAGAATATCCACATCGATGAGAGCACAGTTTTTTTTGTGATTTTGTGGGAAAAGTTGCGCACAGTATGAAAGATGAGGGAGAAAAGAGCGCACGAGAGTGACAAAGAAGCCTTGGCTGAGTGGTTCGGCCAATTGGGTACTCAATAGTTGCAGGAATAATACCAAGATGATGAATGCAGGTCTGCCTTGGAAGCGGTTGATGAAGCGGTAGTTATGCCCTCATCTTGGCTTGAGAGTATAGTACTAGACCGGGTCGAACTGCCTTGTCTTACTGTGACGTGGCCAAGCATTCAATGTTGAGGATGATATTGATGAGCTGGACTCTTGTGAAGCCCTCCAACTCAACTGACAAGCAGGCTCCCGCCAATAGATGCCCGTGTTTATTGCTTTGATCAATTGATCTGCACTCAATTAGACGAGAAGAATGTGATATTCCTCCACAAACAACCAATATTAATGAAACAAGCTTATCGGCTTCCCGCTTCCTCCCGCCAACTGCTCAATGCTTGGCAATCACGATCTTTATTGAGGCCCAGTCCAAGAGCCATCGGCAAACTTCCAAGTATTGTGACTAAAATATTTTCTGCTGAACAGGACTTTGGGTAAGTCCTAGATTGTGGTCTGGCGTCAGTTGGTTGGATGAGTTGATCTGATCCACCGTCTCACAGCGTCTAAACTGAGGCATTTGGCACTTTCTTGGTTCGTCTGTGTAGCGCAGCCATTTTAGACGGTGCCTGCATACGTATGGTTCGTACAGTACCACGGTCACGGTGTCAAGCGCTTGAGTTGTCAGGCAGACATTTTGATCCAGGCATTCAGAGTTAACTAGTGAGAATCTCGATTGTGGCCCAAAGACTGCTGCACGTATCGTGGGCCTGGTCTGCAGAATTTTCGCTCCGTTTTCTGGCCTCCGTTGAGTAAGTAGAGTATTTGCCTGGCAGCAGCCTGAAAAACGGAGCGAAAAACTCTGAACCGATCGAACTGCTGCACTGCGACCGTAATCCACTCACACCCACTCCAAGCTCTAGAATGCATCGCACGACTCAAAGAACAAAGTCGACCGATCGGTGTGGCCTGTGCCTGTGCCTGGCGACAATTGAAGAAAGAGGCTCTGGACTATTGAAACTAGAAACCATCATTCAGATGCAGCTGACATGGGTTGCTCAGGCACAGGACAAGGGATGTCAGCACGGCTCAGGCACAGCGTGGCATCGTGCCAGGCACAAAACCAGTCAGCGCTCAAGGCCCGACACCTCAACTTTGAACGTGGATTGGGCTCATTGAGTGCGTGCGTCTGCCGCCGTGCCGGGTCCCTGACTAACGCACCGTGCCTGGGCAAACTCTGCCTTGAGACATTTTACGGAACTTGGTAAACCATCACCCGGGAGCAACAGGACTGGCTGCCCTTGGGTCTACCACACCTTTTCTAGTTCGGTACGTACTGTCTCCGTCGGCAACGTGCCGGGCGGAGACAACAACTTCAAAGAGTAAACACCGTCTCTTGACTAGTGACATGACCCATGATCTAGCTTCGCGAATCATGACTGCAGTTGACTCTCTCAATGACTCTTGACTCTTAGGCTCTGGGGACTGATGGGTCTAATGCTAGCAGCCGAGTTCCACTCCTCCATCAAACTCCCAAGTCAAGGTCGCTTTCTCGGCCACGTCTAAGCTGTTTCGCCTCGATGCATGCACACGCAGCCTTTGTCTCCAGGAGGGAGACACATGCATCCACACGCCCTGCCCTTGCAAGAGTTTGATCACCGAGATCTAAGGTACCCGTAGACAGCAGTGCGTTGTGTTGTGGAGATCACTCCAGCTCACACATACTCATCAATCATGTATATAAACTCCATCACCTCCACCCCAATGCAAACACTTTCCTTTGCTCACCACCAACACATTCCTTCCTTTCCAAAAAACAACTTTCATTCACTCGGTAGATCTGAGATCAGTCCTTACTACAACAACTCACTTGCCCATTCCTTACTTCTCTCCGCCGTGCGTTGAGATATCACAAGTCGAGCCAGTCTCCCAGATACAATTCATCAAAACAAAGTATAAAAGTTTTTGAAAGACTTTTTCTTACAACACCGCCAACATGTTCGCCAAGTTCACCACCATCCTGGCTGCTTCTGCTGCCCTTGTCTCTGCCGGTCCTCTCCCCCGTGGCAAGTCCGGCTCTGCCAGCGTCACTCCCCACGACCAGTACTCCAGCAGCATTGGAGTTCTCGGCTGCAAGATCAACACCAACCGCGTTGCCTACTGGCCCGGTTCCGTTGACTGCAACAACATCTGCGTCAAGGTCTCCAACGGCGACCGCTCCGTTTATCTCCTCAAGATCGACTCCTCCGGCGGTGCTCACGACATCTCCTACGATGCCTGGAACTACCTTGGCTTCGGCTCCTCTGCCAAGAAGGACCCCCAGCAGGGCGGTGGCATTGCCATGGACTACGAGTACGTCCACGCCTCCAAGTGCAAGGACCTCATGGACGATGGCAAGCTGCCCCTCGCTGCCGCCAACTCCATGAATTACGTTGCCTCGTGCCTCAGCGAGTCCGGCAGCTGGGTCGCCCAGAACTACGAGCTCTACAACATCAACGACCCCGTCTGCAAGCACGGTGTCAACGAGAAGTGCCACCTCAACCTTGCTGTCAGCAACCAGCCCGAGTGCCCCAGCGGTCTCGGCTCCGTCAAGGACCTCAACCTCAAGGTCGAGAACATCCTCTATGGCTCCGGCAAGGTCGTTGCTGCTCAGTAGATGTCTGGCGCATGTGTTATGTCTTACATGCCATGATGATCACAATAGAAAATCGCCGCCCTAGCAGATAGATGCAGGGGGCGTGTCAGTCGCTACGAATGATATGAAAACCTCAGGAATGATACACAGGGTACAGGAAGGAAAGGATTGTTTTTGCTTTACATTCACTTCTCATGTACATATATGATGAAATGTCAATACATTACCATCGACATATATTTGATTCATTTGTGCCTTTTCAGTCGGTGTGACAATGTAAAGATGACTGCTTGGGCGCTTAAACAATGAGACATAATTCCTTGCCTGGCCTCAAATTAAAAAGGTTTCAGTATTTTGTTTCTGTTTATGTGCCTTTCAATTTATCGCATCTGCCTCTTATGTCACAGCACTTAAAGTCAGTCGAGTGGCTGAATCGGTGGTTACATAGATCTATGACAAGGTGCCTTTTACGGCTCGAAGTAAATTTCTCAACTGCATCTTGTGGCTCATTGACGTCTATTCCTTTCCCCAACTGATGTTCCTGGAGAACTTGAACAACTCAATCGAACTCAGAGAAGCCTCCGTGGGAACCAATTCTTCTCTTCTCACTACCTGGAGGCCGTCAATGACCCCTTGACGTGATGTGGCTTGTACCCCTCGCTCTCCCAACCCCCTCAGCCCTTGCTTCAGCTCCCTCTGAGGTTTTTTCCATAACCCTGCAAGTTTTTAGCTGATGCATTATCCTTGCCAATATTTACTTCTTCTTCCTTGGAAATCGTGCTGTACAGTATGAACATGAGCTGTTCTTCCAAGGCGCTTGGGGTCAGCTTTGGCCAGTGGGGATGGGCACCCAAGCAAGCCACGTGAAAAAGGATCATCAAGGCACAGTCGGACCGGCAGGGATGTCAAAAGAACGAAAACCTCAACGTCATCTATCTCTCATCTAACTCGGCTCCTTGTTGTTTTGCTTTGCTGGCTCTGCATGCACTTTCCTTTCAGTGAGGGGAGAGTTCAACTTGGCAGTCCTGTTATTAAACTTAGCAAGCACACCGCTCGAGCGCGAACAGTTTGTTAGGCCAGGTGTGAGTTTGCGTAGCACCTGGGAGGTAACGCCAGCCCTATCAGCGCTCATGAGATCTGGGGTCAGCTACGTGTCGCAGCCTGGTGAGAGTATGAAACAGGGGAAAGCAAACAAAGAAAAACGGCCGCATCTCCTTTTTTTATGGAGTGACATTCATAGAGTGATAGCTGAGAGTTCTGCCATGGCGGTTAGGCTGGACCTGCATTAGGGCTGAACAGACGTGTTTCATCCCTTCTTTGATGATAGGCCGTCAAGTGTCTGGACCATGGTGGTGTCACTGGTGTGAGGGAGTGCAAGTTTGGATTGAGGGGTTCAATCAAGGTATCGTGAGCTTCCGTATGTGATGAGGCCATCATGTGAAAACGGCGAGAAACCGTTACACTCTTGGTAAACGGTGATGGTCTTGGCACGGATCTATCTACGGAAATGGCTTACCCTAAGGTTAATTGAATTCCAGTCTTCATGATGACATATCTAAATCAACCGCGTAGTTTCCTGCTAGTAGTGAGTTGCTGGGAATCAATAGGATAGGCTATTGTGTTTTTCTTGTATAATCCTATGAGAGTCTTTCTATGCCTTCCAAGTGTGCAACTTTCTAGGTGATTGGACATGTACGAATAGCTTCAATTGTGAAGTGAGACTTGCCCAATCTGGCGTGGGTATATAGCCAATCATATTTATAAAGAAAGCATCATCTGTAAAGTTCCAAGACGTCATAACCATGACATACTAATCATTGTTTATCCAGTGGAATTCCCCTACCCGACAACTTTACAACACTCACATGGGAAGCGGATGAATATCCGCATCATATTCGGTTACTGACTCAGAATCATTGGTGGATTGGAAATGCTGACAGAGACTCCCTCCCGTCAACGGGCGACCCACACGCCGGCCTCGGCCGCTTTCGCCGAGGTTCTGTAGAGGCATGTCCCGTCCACAACGGCCGATAGATGCCGGTGCAATTGGAAGCACTGTGATAATTATCAATGGTAGAAAAAATACGGCTGATGAATTTGTAGAAGCGGTCTGATGTCATGGATCACTTATGTAGATGCAGATTCCAGTGACAAAAGAGGCGGATTACAATTCAAGGGTCCAACCCCGCGGTACTTTGCGATGTCTTGACCGCAGCGCGCGCGATGGAAATGTCTTGGAAACAGATGACTAATGAGACTACCCCATTTCTGTACCCTTGAATTCAAGCAACCCCACCATCTATCAAGTCATGGTTCCGCAAACTATCGCCATACACAGAATTACGCTTCTCAATCCATTGCTTTCACACAGCAGACCACACACGACTTCTCTGTATACCCAATCGCCTCCCTCCTGT
Source organism: Fusarium concolor (assembly GCA_013184415.1). Taxonomy (NCBI): domain Eukaryota; kingdom Fungi; phylum Ascomycota; class Sordariomycetes; order Hypocreales; family Nectriaceae; genus Fusarium; species Fusarium concolor. The sequence continues at coordinate 94,740 of JABCJY010000013.1, forward strand.
GACCGCGAATAGACATCCCTCTGATCGATGCGCAATTAGCAAACCTCCCCGCCGAGTTTGCGACACTTGAATCTGAACCTCCCAAAATCCGATCGCGGCGCCGACTTGCCCGCCTCTAGCCAGAACATGCCGTCTATTCCAGGCTCACCGGCGGGCTCCAGCTCAGCAGCTCTGCCCTCCTTCTACTCCCCCAAGACCGAGGCTGCCGATTCATCCACCTCACACAGACAAATCCTCGGCCAGGCTCTCGAGCAATCCATAGACTCATTATCGCTCTCCCCCGCTCCCTCCACTCCCGCCTCCGCTTCCGTCTCCGCCCACCCCGATCCCGAGACGCCGATCGGCCAAGATCCTCCGCCGTCGCTGCTCTCGCCATCCTTCACACCTCCCTCTACGCCCGGAACTTCTACACCGTCGACTGCTGGCCTTCGTGGTGTTCCTGTTGACAGTTCCATCCCCTCCGGAGGATGCGGATCAAAGAAACCCAAGCTTCTTCAAACTCTTCCGGAGGTTGAGTGTATCGTTCGTGCCCGTATTCCTACGGTAGCGGGTACAGAAATGTTCTTGCACCTTTACACCAATAATGTGGACAACAAAGAACACCTTGCTATTGTGTTTGGTAACAACATCCGAAGTAAGAGTCTAGATGCTGTCAGGGAGGGCGAGACGGAGATGGACCGCATGGTGCGCGGCGCATACACAGGCAGACTATTCCCCGGTCGCACGACCAGTGGCATCGGATCAGCGGCCCCTCAAGAACCAGAGGAGCAGCCACCGCAGCAGTCAGGCCAACCTCCCCTGGTGAGAATTCATTCCGAGTGCTACACAGGTGAGACAGCATGGTCAGCACGATGCGACTGTGGCGAGCAACTCGACGAGGCCGCTCGCCTGATGAGCCTGCCAGGTAACAAGGCCGGCGGTATTATTATCTACCTGCGACAAGAAGGTCGTGGAATTGGTCTTGGCGAGAAACTCAAGGCGTACAACCTTCAGGATTTAGGGTCTGATACCGTCGAAGCAAACCTACTCTTGCGACACCCTGCTGATGCGCGAAGCTATGGATTGGCTACGGCTATGTTGCTGGATCTTGGACAGCCAGAGGTTCGACTATTGACCAACAACCCTGACAAGATTCGTGCGGTTGAGGGACCTAACAGAGAGGTTGTGGTGAAGGAGCGCGTGGCTATGGTGCCTCTGTCATGGAAGGGTCGAGGAGGGTTCAGGAGTCAGGAGGTGGAGGGCTATCTCAAGACGAAGGTAAGGCTGCAAGAAACTTATTTGCACATGAGCTACTGGCTAACACGAAATCCTAGATTGAGAAGATGGGCCATATGCTTGATATGGCAGCGCTTCCCCAGTAGACGACCGATGTAAATGATATATATACCAATACAAATGAACTTGAAGAAAGATGTTGGGCGAGGGGATCTGTTTGTTGCCATCGCACTCAGGAGTTTATCGTCGTTCTATGGGACTGGTCTTGATGGCGTTGGCGGTGGGAGTTCGATGTATCTGTAGACAAAATCACAAACCAACGTGTTTTGGAACCGTTCTACACCTCGGATTTCCTATTGTATGTCCATATGCACTGTCCAGTTATGAACTTGGGATTATCATGGTTATCTCATGAGGTTGTTAGTTCATCATGAGGCTCGTAGTCCAAAATTTGTCTTCATGTTTCCTTGTGGCGCTTCTTGGCGGCGCATCCAAACAAAATGTGACTAAATCAATAAGGCTCGCATGCTTCCGTGCGTCACATATGATCCTTCTGAGGCAATTGCACTACAATTTCTCTTGTTGAATGCCGGATGCGCTCTCATTTCCGAGGTGGTTGATCTTAACGGTTGTAGTTGAAGGTGGGCCCTGCAGGCCCCTGCCGTTGCGGTGCTAAAGTGACGATTTTATGGGCCTAGCACTTTCTCGCAGCGGCGCGTGTCAAAGCTTCAACAAAATCGCAACTTCAACTTTCAGCTCGCGTTATAGGACTTTTTGCACCGGCATTCATTCTTGAGTTCTTTTCCCGCTTCATTCATCAGTAAATATGCTATCGTAGGACTTAGAAAACAAAACTACCATCATGTCCACGACGATTCGTTTACGGCTTGTCGTCCGCAGACATGCTGTCCCTGAAGCCAAACTCGTCTGGCCCTGCATCGCAAACGAGGACCTGACTGTCTCGAAGCTCCTTGCGCTCGTGAACGAGGTGATACCGCTCGAGAGTGGCGACTGGGGCCTGGAGGACTATGTTGTCGAGCTACCTGATGGCAAGGGCGATAGTTTCGAGCTGCTACATTTTCAGCCCGTCGGCAAAGTTTTGAAGGAGGATGACCAAGTTTTGTACGACCTGCAGCCCTTCCCTCAATTTTTTCTCGCGCTAACAGTTGTGCAGAATCAGATCCCTCTCTACCGACGATTTACGGCGACGAAGACTTAACGGCCGGCACCAAATCTCCGAAGATGGTAAGCACCTCATCGATGGGCTTGCATTTGGGAGGCCGTGGTTGAGGGCACCACGCGACCGCCCAGCGCTTGATCTACCACCACGAAAACGAGCACGCATCACACACGAAGAAGAAATCGACGAAGATGATGGCTCTTACGCAGATGAAGAAGGCCAGTCAGAACAGTTGTTGCTTGAAGAGTCTGTCCCGCGTGGGATAGAAAAAGGCAGTGTTCGCTTGCGAGCACGATTCATGGACACCGATTTACTAGAAGAAGACGACGAAGAGGATCTTGACGGCGACAACGACTTCCGACCTACAAGAGATGTCCACACAGAGCCTACAATCGACGAAGACGAAGAAGATGCCGAAAGTAGCGATGAGGATGAGGATGAGCCAGGCGTGGATCTCGCCGACGAGCTGAGACTTCTACAAGAAGACAATGCCTTGGTTGAGGGAACGCCTGCGGAAGAACAGGAAAGTCTTCTGTTAGAAGATAACCGTCAAAAACCACAAGAACCTCCTCCCACAAAGAGACCTGACGTTTCGTCACTTGACAAATTCACTGCCCTAGTAGCTGCCTTTCCGTTGACACCAACATCGACCATACAAGAAGAATTGAGTCGAAACAATGATTTGAGAACAACCTACCAGATTCTTTCCACAACCAACGAGCCGGTAATTAGCTACGAGAAGACAATGCAACGCGCTCTTTTCGGTCACGAGCTCCCAGACTTACCATCATTTGAGCAGTCCATTCCGGAGGAGGAGGATGAAGAAGAAGAAGATCCCGACAGTCAGGTATTGCTACTTCCAGGCCAGCGAGAAGCAGCGGGCTCAGGACGTCCATTGATACAAGAGGTGGATGATGAGCCGCCACTTCTGAGTGCGTCGAGTACGTTACAGAACAGGACGTCGAGACCTTTGATTAGTGAAGTGGAGGAGAACGACGACGAGGATACTTCGAGCTCTGAAAGCAGTTCAGATTCTGACTCCGACTCTGAGTCTGAATCTGATGAGGACATGGATAAGAGCTCAGATTCCGATTCCGATAATGGCCCAGATGAGGCGAATGACGATTCGAGTGGTGGTTCTGAACTCGCACCCCCGAGGCGTTCAATATTTGACACCACGAATACAGAAGACACGGAAGACTCTGGCTCGAGTGACTCTGATTCAGATGATACTGCGATTGTTAAGGCCTCTATCCAACGCTTGACGGGCAAATCGCCATATTCCAAGAATACAGAAGGCGCTGAAAACTCCGACTCGAGTGATTCAGATTCGGATTCGGATTCAGACTCAGGCTCAGACTCAGATTCCAGTTCCAATTCCGGTTCCAGCAAGGCTGCTGGGGCTGTAAAAGATCCCGCTGGAAGCGACTCAGGCGATAGTAGCGACAGCTCAAGCGAATCCGATTCCGAGTCAGAACCCGAAGAAGTTTCCTCGAAAAGAAAGCCTCAAGTCAAGCAACAGCCAGAACCCACGCTCGCTGAACCGAAGGCAGAAAGTCGACCTGTCGGCACGGCCCCGGAGCCTTCTGAAGAGCGCAAACCGCCTGGCGCTGGATTGGCAAAGACGAAAAAGAGAAATGCAAGGAGACGTGATGCCAAGCGCCTGAAGGCAATGCAGGCCCTAGAGGATACGCAGTCTCAGTCATCAGTCAATGGGGCTGCAAGCGAGGAAGCTGAGCTTCTGGCTCGGAAACGGGCGCTTCTAAGCGTCGTGAGTGATGAGCATGAAGATGTCACAAGCCCACCCAAGGACACGCCAACCACAGGAACCCGACCTTTGATAGCGGAAGTTGAAGCAGAAGAAACACCAGCAGCTGCGGCAAGTCAAGATGCAGCCCCGACCGAAGAACAAGCTCCAACCCAGCGTCGTAATAAGGTTGATATGGGAGCCGGGCGGCGACTCCTTCTTGGTGCTCTCGGGTTGAAGAATCCCAAGTCCAAAGCTGATGAAGATAAACTTCGCGACAGTTTGATGAAGAATGTGAAAGTTCTGCAAAACCCTCGAGTTCAAGCCGATGAGGCCAAGGTCAACGGTGGCGAGCCAACAGAGAAGAAAGCAGATGAAGACCCAGAAGCATGGCGAAAAAAGATCTCGTACCGAGCTGTTGAATGCTGCCATGATGATATTGTGTTGAGTGAGCCGCCGTTCCCATTTGTGCAACGATGGGATCCCCAGCAACAATACGGATCTATGAGGAAGCGAAAGAGGACTTCACAAAACTTCAATGACGAGAGCTACTATGAGGAAGATTCTCAATGGAATGGCCATGAAGAGTGGGACGATGGCAGCCAAAGAAAGAAGCAGAAGAAGTCCAGGAAGCGAAAAGCCAAGGGCGGATACGACGGAGTCTATGACGAAGAAGAGTATCCTGAAGTCGGTGAGACTGGCGACGACGATGTCGCGTTGAACTATGATGACATACCAACCACGAGTCGCCAAGAGGACACTCAATTCACGGACGTGGATGATCTCCCTTCGCTGCCATCGGATATGAGTACGCTTCCCAGCCTTGCGCTGTCCGACGCCAAGCCCGGCGCAGTGATTACCTGGAAGCAGCTGCTTCTGTCCAAAGCAACCAACTGGCAACCTGAAATGGTATCTTTGACAGGGCTCATTCTTTCGATGGGTGAGGATAATGAGATGCACATGCTTCTAGCGAAGAGAGATAGGGACGACAACGATAAGGAATACGACGAGCATACGGGCCAAAGAATATATGCAAAGTTCGAAGCTCCAAACCTTGATGATGAGGACGAGGAGGACGATGGACGGAGAAATATTTCCTGGACAGAGATGTCTGACCCCAGACTGGTCCAACCAGCACCGCCATCTAACATATTGGAGGCGTCTGCCAAAAGCACAGAGCTTCCGACTGATCATATCAAACCCGTTCAGAACGGAAATTCCACGACGGACAACAAGGTTAGCGCGAGAACAGATCCCGATGAGACTATGGCTGAGGAATTAGATACGCAGAAAGTGAGAGTCGAGGTGGAGGCCGAGTTGGAGGAACAGGAAACTGCAGGGAAGCCCTCAGAAACCGACAAGTCAACCTCGATCCCTTCCGGCCAGCCGCCGCCACGGCTTGAATTTACGGCTTCCGGAGAGGACAGCCTGATCAGCAGCTTTGTTCGACCTGCTGAATCACCAAGCGATATTACCACCAGTCCTTCCCGTCAATTACGGGAAACTTTACAACCATCCACTAACCAGGAGCGAGTTTCAGAAGAGGGTAAAAGGTATAATGTGGAGGAGGAGAAACAGAAGGTTGATGAGTTAGATGGAGCCAACGATGCAAAAGATTCTAAAGAAGCGCCCGTACCGACAGTCGAGACCAACTGGGACGAAGTTATTCCCGACACTATACCGTCACTAGATCTACCACCACTTCCTACAAAGGACGATGCACCCGTTGACCATCGTCTGCTGAGAGCGCCCTCACCCGCAGGTAGTATTCGCAGTGGACGGCAGCCGCCATCAGTCAGCGGCCTCGAGGACCTACCAGAAGAACGAGTTGAAGATTCAATCAAAATGGAAATGGTTGGCGGTCTTCACAGGAGAGCTCTCAGCCCTCTAATGAACGACAGCCCAAGGAGTAGTAGTCCTTTTCCTTCGTTGGAAGAAATCTTCCATACAGCAAGGCAGACACAAAGCCCATTCAAGTTCACACAGCCGTCAGTGCCTCGATTTATAAAGCCTGAAAAGGGAGATGTGGAGTATGAAGAGGCGATGCGAAAGTTGGATGAGGGCGAGGATGAGTCTGATCGTTCGCATGATCGCAACAAATCTTTACGAAGCTTGTTCCCAAATGCAACACATTCAGAACGTCAAGAGGGTGGTCCCTTATTGCGCTCGTTCAAGAGCGTGGGGTCAAACACGGAAGCTTCGGGGGCTAAGCATGTTGCGACACCACCGACATCCCAGAAGGTCAAGGAAGAATCGCAGTTCATGGTCCCGGACGGCAGCCAGGTTATTGAACTGAGCTCCAGCCCGCCATCTGTGCAATATGCCGAAGACTATGCCCAGGACAGTGAGGACGAGACTTATCAGGATTCTCCACTGCCACAGGGCTCAGGTTGGGTGCAGAAGAACTACAGTGAAGTAAACACACGAAGCCGAGGAAAGAGTCTGCCAGCGACAGCGACGAAGAAGACAACGGCAACGAAAACTCGGACTACACGCGGGCAAACATCTCTTCCACCAGCTCGAGAGGTATTGACCAGTGCTTACAGTCAGATCAAGGGACGTAGGAAGTCAACACGCAAGTTCTGACAGACACGGGACGGGGCATTATGGAAATACTGGAACGGATGAGACAGGAGAATCTTTTGCATCAAGATTGCTCCATCGGCTTTTTCAGCTTGACCAGTGGGGTTAGGACAAGGATAGGGGAAAATTCTGTATCAAAGCAATATGTATTATAAGGAAACATGGCGTTGGGGAAGCATAGCATGGCAGCCTAGCGTATGGCCCAAGACAAATGATGAGCTGGTGGATATGTACCTCAATAGATCTAAGGCTAACTGGCACAAAGAAACATGGAAGTTGAAAATGCCAAGGACCATGAAACTCAAATGGATTTCCTGTTCAAATGCCCAACGTCTCATGTGAGGAACATCACGAACCCGTGTTTAGTCCCGGGTTTGTCTCAGCGCAGGGTTAGCAGCAAAAGCTGCGTCACGAGCAGCGCATGTCAGCCAACCAAGTCGTTTCAAAGAGCTGATGATGCAGCGAAACAACCCACCCTCTTATGCCATCTCGGTCCAAATCTACCAAACAAGTCTAAATTTTGTCTCTGTTCTAGCGTCTCATGAACGCTTTACGATTTAAAGCTGTTGGCTATTGTCGCGTGAATAATTCTTCGTCATGGGGCAAACTCAAGGAGTCAAGAGTATATTGTTCGGGCTTTGGAATGTCGGTCCTTTTTAAATGTTCTTGGTTTGTGAATTGTGACTACTACTGCTGTGTGAGTCTTTGTTCAAGGGACGGAACAGTGAATCGTTTGGAAGACGAGCATATAAGAACGAGATCAACCTGTTGAGACGAATATCCACAACTTTAATCTCAAAAATTATATACCCATACGAAATACTTGGATATACGAGCATATCAACCGCCACCGCAATCATGCTGCCCTTTCACTATTTCATCTTCACCCTTCTCACCATTTTGGGTTTGACAACTACAGGTTTCTGCCTCCCCACACAGACGGCAGAACCTCAACCTGCGTCTACACTATCGCACGCTCTCCCAGACACTACAGGCCTTCCTGGTGGTATTCCTGGCGGTTCTTTCGTTGAAGAAAGACAAGAGAGAAACAACCAAAACCCATCTGTCTTCAACCCTCCCGTCACAGCTGCACCCACTCAGGCAGAGGCTCTGGCGAGTATGGGCTGGGCGCAGACAACCTACTACGAATGCAGAACACGAGATGGCAAGGAGCGTTGCGGATGGCATATTCCCGTATACAAGGCTGGAGCTGAGGGTCGAAGAGGAGAGATTGTACAGTGGAAGGTTGTTGTAGGAATCGCTTTGGGGTTGGCTATGTTGATATATGGAGGATGGTGGTGAAGAGTTGATTTGACGAGATGCATCGGACGGAGTTTGGAGTTTTGGCTAGATATGTTGATACCCTATTGTGCTGCTGGGCGGCATCTGATTGATTAGAAGTTCTTTCGCATACATCTTTCGCACATTGTTTTCAGTGACAAGTCATGAGTCATGCATTCACAGACCATAGAAACCAAAGATGAAGAACCGCGTGAAAACCAGAGACGTTGTTATTTTTGTTTTTGGTCCGAAACTCGAAAACACCATTGATTTCATGCTAGTGTATTGAGGTAAGACGCTGAAAGCAGAGCCCTCAACCCGCCTCATCGAGTCCAGATAGCCCTCGCGCCCGCCAGCAAGTCCCTGTTCCCTATGCCGATGCCGACGCCGACGAGGATGGACCGTAAATGGACGCACCCGCATGACCACCGAATGCACACAGTCGTAGCCATCGCTGCAACTGCTCCCCAACCAGCCCGAGGATATACCATATCGATCGTTTATTTCTCCTTCTTCGCCTTGGCACCCTTGACCTTTGCTGTACCTCGGAGGGTCTTCTGTCGGTTCTTGCGCTGCTTTCCTGTTATGCATTGTCAGCCTAACTAAACCTGTAGACACAGATTCTGATGATAACGCACGCTGTTGTCGCGAGGCACGCTCGGCCTTGGTGGCGAGACCAACTCGCACCAATCGGTACTGGGGCTCGAACTTCTTCATGGCCTCGGGGGAGTCATAGACAAGAGCGAAGCCGGTGGTCTTGCCACCACCGAACTGGGTTCGGAGACCAAAGACGGAGATCTGGTCCTTCTGGGCCTTGTAGAGAGAACCGAGCTTCTCACGGAGCTCCTCCTTGGAGATGTTGGCGCGGTTGGGGTGGAGGATGTCACTGTAACGCATCGCCGGTCAGCCCAGAGTTCCCAAGCAGATCAAAGTCTCTTCTCTCCCGTTTCCATCGTATCCGTCGTCGATGCTTTTGTGCCCGCCTGTCCCAAGTTCCGAAGATTTCGATATCAAATCGTATGTGGCGTATAATCAAGCAGACAGCATCAAATTCGAGCGGGAGAGAGGCAGGCGAGTGCAAAGCATCGATTCAGGACGGATGGACAACGAAGCCAAACCCACGCGGGGGCAGTAGAGACATATCAACAAGATTTAGAGGGTGTCACTCACACGACCATCTGCTTGCGGCCCAGCAGAGGGTTGCGGATGAACTTGCGAGTTCGGAGGGTGACGGGGGAGTCGTTGTCCGCCATTTTTGCCGATTGTCGATGGTCTCTGTGGTGTTGAGGTGCGAGACTGGGCGATGGGTGAGATCGTTGATGAAGTTGTCACACTGGGAGGGTCGAAATTTCCGCTCAAGTCGCTTAATTTGGTCCAACCCTAAGAAAATGCTTGTGCGCTTGTGTGCCTTGAATCTGAGGCGCCAGGCCACACAAGGGTTTTTCTGTGGAAAGTCACGTGGAGCTCACCCACCCGAAGATTCTCCGTTTGTCCTGGGAATAATCGGATATTACCAACGCCTCACAACCTGTCAGGTTAGAGATGTCCAAGTTTCAACTCCAGTCTTTTGGTGGAGATAGTGTCGTCAGGCCACTAAGTGTCCAATGGAGCTGTTGCTTGCCATGTTTCCAAGATGGTCTGATCACTCTTAGTATATTCGAAATCTACAAGACACGGTTATTACAAAGAACGTTCCTTTCCAGCTCTGCAAAATGTCGTCGAATGTAAAACAGGTTGACCGGTTCTGTCACCAGTATCTACAGCTACAGCCTGACTTAGACTACCCAGAGCCTGCGCTCTTGAAGACTTCTCAAGTTCAAGATGCGTTCTATGAGAGGTTATTCGCTGACGGCGCTGTTCGATATGGCCCTCCTCCACGTTTCCAGCTTCGAGTTCTGAAGGAGCTCATGTCACGAATTGAGGCCAGTATCGATGACTGGGAAGAGTATGTAAGTCATGGTCGCTGACATCATCACTCAATATTCGCTTGTTCTTCTGTCAGTTACTAACATGTCCAGGGAGTCTCTGATGACTTGATGTCAGCTTTCTCACTCTTTCTCGCAAACCCATTACCTTCAGAAGCCACTTCCGCTCAGCAAAAGTCCTATGTCACATACCATCTCTCTGAGTTATGTGAAAGGAGGTCTGAGCCAAGTTCTCTGACGCCTCATATTACTCTTCTTGAGAACCACTCTCTCATCTCAGGCTCAGGGACCACTGGCCTTCGCACGTGGGAAGCAGCCCTCCACCTGGGCTCATATCTCTGCCAGAATAGACACATTGTCAAGGGCAAGCGCGTCTTGGAGCTGGGAGCTGGTACAGGATATCTTTCCATCCTTTGTGCCAACTTCCTCGACTCACAGCATGTTATCGCATCTGACGGCTCTGATGATGTGATCAATAACCTCCCTGACAACCTCTTCCTCAACGACCTTCAGGATTCGACTCTTGTAACCCCAATGGACGTCAAATGGGGATATGCGCTCATGGGTACGGAGGAGAAGAAGTGGAATGGTGGACGACCTATTGATGTCGTGCTAGGCGCCGACATCACATATGATAAGAGCGTGATAGCGGCATTGATTGGAACTCTGCTCGAAGTATTCGACCTCCATCCGCACGTGGAGGTGTTCATTTCAGCGACCCAGCGCAACGAGAAGACCTTCCAGGCGTTTCTGGACCAGTGCCAAGCTAACGGACTTGCCGTCGAGGTGTTGCAATTCCCAATCCCAAAGCGGGATGTTCAACAAGGTCCGTTTTACAACGACAATGTCGCTATCCACATCTGCAAAGTTTCCAAAGCGTAACCGGGCCCCTGGAATTCAGCTCGACACTATACTCATTTCATGCCGTTAGAGTGCGGGAGCTAGAATAGCGGCGGTCTGTCAAAGGGATAACTCTGCATTCCAGTTGTGAACTCGGGCGTTAAACAGACATGTTGGATGTCGCACCATGCATCGCCTATACAGAATGCGGCATATTGATTATTCGGAAAATCCGAATAAAAGTTGCACGCAAGCAGCTGCGCTATTGTTTCTCAGAAACACTTCACGGCTACCCTAGAACTTCGTTGTGAAGCGTCGTGCCACTGGGTCGATAATCGTCTCACGATAAGCGCTGTGGCCCTGCGGTTTGTGGCTGGTACCGTTCGGATGGCTGGATTTGTCACAGACCTTTTTGACGTATCAGAAGCTTGAGGGGTCGGCTACAACGGATATAGCAATTGCATGGACATGGTATGTCACTTGAGAATGGATATGGGGAAAAGTCGCACCACTCATTCTCATGATGATACCTCGGGACCTTCGCTTCAAGCATGGACCCACGGTTAGCCGATTATGTCTATCAACAACGGACTTCGGCTGGTCTTCAAGAAAAGATCAATTGCAAAGCTTAGAAACTTGGCAAACTCGGCAGCAACTCTCTTGCCACCTCAGGTACAAGACTGCGTTGCAAGTTGGGCCAGACTTCCAATGACCCCCCAGAGCCTCAACAATACGGCAGAATCACCTTCGAGACCCCTGATGGCAACTGGGTTTGAGTTGCGGGGAAGAGCGAAAAGGGTTGGCTCCAGAGGCACGATCTAGAAGTCGACAAGCTGACGATCTGGTCTGATGATTGGCTTTCCCCGCGCTTGATGGCGACGGGTGCTTATCCTCCTGTTGGATGTTTGGCACAATGGAATCCCGCCAGGTTGGTCAGATGGGCGTGCAGCTAGGCTTGAAGGTCTTCGAGCCAAGAACGTGGCACGCCTGGGATGAACGGACAAAGAACCATGGGATCAGTGGCCTCAATTAGAGGATGATCTGGGTGGTTGCAAATTCGGGAGAGTGACGCTTTTGAGGCAGCGGGCTGGAATGTACGCTCGGGCACAGCACTATTGGGACTGTCGATAGTCCGTCTTTACACTCACATCCTTAGCGGGGAGCAGCGAGGACTGTGTGAATGTCTAGCATCTCTTCAAATAGAATGAAGCATTGGGATATACAAACTTTGCACTGTGTTCTATGAACTTCTATCATTTACAGTTCAATTGACTGTTGAAGATGACGATGGAGGAGATGAGTTGTCTCTGAAAAGCAGGCTGACACGCGACCATGAACTCCCGAAATACGACATCGATGTAAGCGTGTATGGTAACACAATCCAAACAGAAGCTTTCTCCCCGCCGTCATTTGACCTGCTCAAGCGTTGATACTGAACCACTTGCGTAATGGCATGTCAAAGAAACTTACCTAGTCATGAATGACACACTCTGACGACTACCCTAGACGAATAAGTAGTTTGCCGAGATACGCTTACATCATGGGACGAATTAAACGCGATGAATTGCTTTATAACGTTTTGCTATGCAGAGCCAATGCAGAGCCGATTAGACAAAGCCTCTCGGAGCTTTGATCTTTTGTTTCCGGGGATTAGCTCGGAGAAGATCATTGATAGTCACAGACAGAACTTGAGCTTTGAGTTCCAAGCTATCGGCATGTTTCGCATTGATAATCGGTTACGATTATTCCCCAGAAAAATAAAAAGTAAAAACAAAACCTTTCTTTTTACGGCTTCAATATGAGGTGATGTTACGGATTGAAACGTCATGTGCCTTTTCCCACCAACCGTCGGTAATCGGCTATGCAAGCAAGTCGATCACGAAGAGAGGAGAAAGCAACACCCCTGAAAATCAACTGATAGGTATTATCCATGATCTGAAGATTGTGTTGTGAATTGATGCAGAATATTCGCTTGGATTAATGTATTCTATCTCATCTTAAAGTTGGGATAAGCTCCCTTGCTTATTCCGGGAAGCCTTCCATGACAGGGGCTTATCCTGGACGTTCAATTTACTTACAGCTTTTCATCCCGGGGCCAACACCTCAATTGTTATCGTGAGATACAAGGGGCGGAAGACGAGTCCACTACTTTTCCAAGGACGGGGAATTGGATTACGTGTGCTGTTACAGCTATGGAGAAGAGCTGTACTGTACAGTTTGTATCAAGTGCAGCTACAGTTCAGTATTTCGTCACAATGGATGTTTCTCGCAACACCAAATCACCCCACGATCTCTTGCTATCGTATCAACCTACGAAAAACTCCCGCCTGTAGCCGTTTACTGCTCTTTGCAGAGGTGGGTTGCAGCCCGGGAAACAGGGCATCCATCCACTATCGAATTGGTTCCTTTGTCTTTGCCTTATCACCCCAGCTCAGCGGCACAGTGCAGCAGGGCCCTGTACCAATTCTATATCTCTGCTACGTGCGGATATCGCATTTCACCAACGCATTTCCATCGTGACCTCTTGCATTGCCGGTTCTCGACTACTGTCTGTACTGCAACGTTCTTCTTGATCAGGCAATTACTTGTTTTCACCAGCTGCATAGACCTATCCTCTGCACGTGGGGTCAGGCGGTGACCCCGGAGACAGAGATCTCTTGTATGTAGTTGGAGAGCTGCAGAGATTGAAGATATGTAGTGAGAAGAAAACCCACAGTTTGGTCGAATGCCGGTCAGGAATAAAGGGCTCGACACCAATCGCCGTGGCACGGGCACCACCTACAATCCCCGGCGCCACAAGTCCTCGGCACTAGAATTAGAGGAGTAGACGAGTTATTTTACATTAACAATTGATGGTCTTTTTTAACATTGGATGATATGAGGATGCGAGAGGGGGTTTAACAGCTTCGGTGTTGCTTGCCATTGGAGAAGCTCACTGCCAAGAATCATATTCGTATAGTGTGCAGTAAGCTGCAAATGCAGTACTGCATCGTGCTTCAAATATCAGCCATATCTCTCGCTCAAACTCCGGGCCGGACTCGACCGGGGAAGCAGAGTATCGTGAAAGCAGGGCATGTCAAGTCTCCATATCAATGGGGATCAATCCACTTGCCACGGACGCTACGAATTAACTACCGTAACATCAAGGAAGAAGGGCTCTAAATCGAGTTATTTTTCCAAATCGGAAAAAGAAAAATTCTTTAAACATGTCTTTGTTAGGTAGGTGAACATCGGTTAGCTGCTACTCACCGGAGTTGGTTGAAGCTGTAAGCAGGCTACCATTTGTGGGAATGGTAAGACAGTAATGTCTCGATATCAACATCTGAAATCATGCTCATTGAGGTGGATGATGGCGTGCGGAACGAGCCACACAGCGATTAAGTTGACAACGACAACTCAGCAAAGTAACCCAACTCAAAGAATCCGGTGAGAAGATATCAAATCGTTTCAAAAGACTCAAAACTGGGAATAGCACTGTGCCAGACTCAACTGAGCAGAACCGATTAGGCCAGTCTAAAAAAAGGGCTTGCTTCACACCACCCACCGCACACATCATAATCGCAGCCCATCCCGTCACATCGTCCGCGTCTCCACCACCAAAGCTTGATGCCCAGGATCTTCTCCTCTTCTTCCTCCACCCATGTCGTTTTCCTGCTCTTGCATTTCCCAGGTGTCCCAATAGAATGGCCCGTAGCCCCCCTCCCCGTGGCTTGGAGCTAGCTTCAAAGTCCAAGTTTCCCGTTCGTCTTGCAGCGCACGCGGCTAGAACAAGTCTAGGAAGCTCGGGAGTAACTCAGACTGAGGATCGCTGTGCAGTACAGAGGAGAAGTAAAAACAGAGTGTAGGTGAGAACTAACCTTACTGAGGGCGACATGGGCTCTAAAAGGTGGACAGGGGGTAGTCTAGCAACTGAGTGTATTTTCTACTTTCAGACATGGCGGTTCCTGGCGCTGACTCGCTGCTAGAGACCTCGAGATTCCCCTTCATTTCCCATTCCAAGGCCTGCCCTCTCCTGTACCTGGATCCCGTACTGGGTACATTACCAGACACAAACTCACACTCACCCCTACCAAATCAATCAATCTATTGGCTGACCCCTCCCGTAAGTTACATACATACCGTATCAACCGTAGCGTAGCTCTTGATTCTAGTGGGAGTGCCATATCCTTATTAATGAACCACCCTGCTCCCCCCATAACACGACCATCACCTTATCATCCATCTATCTATCTGCAAGGCTCAGTATAATTATACCAAGCACCCCCGTCGACATTTCTTGGTTTCCCCATACTCATCCTCTTTACTCTTATCGTCACTTGACTACCTTTTCTACTTGAGCCAATTCGTGCTCCATCTGCTCTGCATCGTGGACCTTACAAGCTCCTATCATACCACCCACACGTTTCCTATACAAGCTTGAGATTGGCCCTCCTCAACCTTGAGCAACCACGCTTTATTATCCGACGATCGACAACCAGTACCTACATCTCTTATACAACGCTCGTGCACGATACACAGGACTAGAAAAAAAGTCACAAGAAGCTTTATAAAGTGGACGACCCGACCCTGCGTGTTCGCGACAGCTTCATAACCGCAACCCAATCCTCTTCGTCTCTCCTCCCAATCACCACAGAATCGCTTCGATGGTCTCGTCATTAGACGTTAGACCCCATTTCTTCTCCGGGCACATCCGATCAACATCAGTATCGAGCACAAGTAGCTCTCTATCTACACCTACAGTATCAAAAATGACCGGCACGCAATCATATAGCCTTGCTCTGCAGAAGTACATGCTTCTGACAGAGCAACACCAAGAATTGTGCGACCGCCTCGACCAAATCCGACCCGAGTTCAGCATGACAAGCCGTTCCCATAATTCATCACCATCTACTTCGCCCACCCGATCCTCTTCATCATCTCTCTCGCTCCCGCCCTCACCGAAACGTCACTCCCGGAGCGGACGACATCACTCGCGCTCCCACGCCCGATGCAGCGGCTGGGAAGACCGCCATGAACTTTCTACGATCCCCGACGAGGAGACAATCTACGAGATTTCGGCAGAGGAGCAGCGCCTTTCGGAGGTCAACGAGAGCATCAAGCGCACACTGACAGAGCTGCTCAACTGCAGCAGCGTGCGCGCCGATCGGGCCTTTAGAACATGGGTGCAGACAAGGCTCATGGAGACCGAGAAGGAACTTCGCAGTGGACGAAGGCGCAGAAGCTCTGGCAACGAGTAAACCGAAACTCGTATAGCATTTGCCATCACATCATCCTCATGCAGTGCCAGTGGTTGTTTCTTGTGTGGTGGCAAACATGCGCCTCCACAAGAACATACAACCTTGGCATTAATTCTTAATAAGTCTCTTTTGTGTTCTGCATTGGCGAAGGCGTTACGGACTCTACTCGAGCTGGGAAGAGAAGGGAAAAGCTCACATTGCATTACAGTCTGGGCAGGCTAGGCAAAGGGAAGGGAAGGGAAGGGAATATTGCATTACATGCATGCTTGCGAAAAGCGACTTTGAATCTGGGGCTAATTGTCTTTGTTATCCCCATACCCACTTACACACTTCATTTCGTTGTCTATTATTTTTAGGTTCGACCTACCTGCGGATGCACCAGGATGGGAACCAACTGCATATCACGGAATCGATCCGTGGCTTTACTTTAACCTTTCATTTACATTCTTGAGCCACGCTGGATTTCGGAGGCATGAAACGCCACAAGTTTATTTACCTAACTCATCATCATGATGAAGATCTCCCGAGAGGATGATCCCTAGCGATAGCATCAATCAACAATGAATGCCAATTTCGCAAACACACATTATTTCTCTAATTGTTAATTGTTTAATGTGAATGCATTCCCGGATATCATCACCCGGTCTACCACATCAACCTCCAAGAATGCTGTGACCCCGAAATGCAAGACATCCAATTACAGTCTCTGGACTGTCTCAACTGTCGAACTTACCCCGACCCTCTCCCTCCCCCAAAAACCCAATGCCTGCATGAGTGTCGGCCGGCCCCGCTCGACTCACTGGAATTAGAGAAAAGATAGCGAGACAACACGCGTCGAACCCACAATCTTGCATGCGATCGTCCTAAGACCCCCTGCTGCATCAAAAGCCCGTTGGGGGAAATGAAGATCATCCATCTCCTGCACCCAGTGGAGAAGGCGAAAAATAAAACAAAAAAGGACTCTAAGTTAATTAAGCGCCCGGGCGCTTGCACACCAAGTTTGATAACGGTCTGAAGCGCTAATGAATTTGTCTCTGATATGAGCTACCAGTGCAGTCCGGCTTTATCGATCACGATCGGGGAGTTGGCTTTGTTGCCACTGAGTACTGTACGACGGATAAGGTACATCGCTGGGTCTGGGCCTGAGGATCGACTGGACATGCAGACCGAAGAGGTGAGTTGAAGGTGAGTGTGCCGGCGTAGCATGACCGTCAGGGACGGTGATGTTAATGGACAAGCAGGTTTTTCCGATTTCGTAATTGCTACGGCACAGCTAGGCAACTTTGAAGCCAAAGTGGAAGCCATGATGCTGTAGGGTGGCCATGGCGGTTTGGTTCCAGTGTTACATCACTGGCGATAAACTCCTTTCAGCTATGACTGTTGATTGAGACGATTGAGCAGATGCTCCGGATGAATAGTCATGAAGGCAAGACAAGGTCTTGTTGGGGTGTCATGATGGAGATCCTGGTCCCATCGGGTCGTCTTACAGGAAGCAGGCTACCAGTAGCCAGGCTCTGCAGGATAACCAAGATCATCGCCCAGTTGAGCCGCGAAGATGTACCTGATACCCGGGAAGTCTACCCTAGCGTTCCCGTGAATGACCTTTTACGTGGTTTACCGGATCAGCAACAGGCTACAGTACCTGCACGTCTCAGCACACAGCATTGGGAATGACTTCAAACCGATGTCGATCGCGATGGGAAAACCTCCGAGATGCCTGCAAGGACAAGCTTCATAGCCAACGACATTCCTTCAAACAGCCAAGACAACTGCATCACATCTGATAGGATATAGGTGATTCAAAATGATGTTATTTCCACCTGTCAAACCCCAGATACTTGATCCGATATGACGTAAACGGTCAACTGCTTCAACAACATCGAGATCTAGACAATTTCGATAACTTCACTTTCCAGAATCCAAGAGTCACTTCAAATGTTGTGATACAGAATCCTTGGCTGGTCATGTGGTTGACATCAAAAGCAAGCGGCGATCCGGACGTTTTGCTCCTGCACAACACCAAATGGCCAGAATACGCACCCTTCTTTTTCTTAGAAAACAAGATCATGTTTGCGTCAATGGAAAAACTTTTTTTTTTTTTTTTTGAGCAAGATCAGGGTCTCTTGCTAACGTCATATAAGCGGTCCGGCGTTAGTTGCGGGTCAAACTGGCCAAGGCAAAACAAGGATGAAGAATAAGCTGGCAGCCGTTTTCCTGGAGTTAACTGGGTACTTGAGGAGGCTGTTAGTTGCTGGTTGGCGATGGAGTCGGTGATTTGATGGTTGACCCTGTGAAAGGCGCACGGTATGGTCGTTGAGAAAGAGGACTAGGTGAGAATATTGCAAAGCCCGATACGGTAATAGCTAAGGATAGCTGAAGCGGTGGTTAAAAAGCATCGCTTGACGTGCAAAAACGTACTGGAGATAAGTCCCATGAGTAACAAAAGTGTAAGCTAAGCTCTAATGTAAACTTGGTACAAGTCGAGGTTCATTAGAAGTAGGGACAAGTATACAATCTCCAGTAGATGAGTATAATCAAGCACAACCAGATCATAGGCATGACAGGAAAAGGCGCCGGGGCAATCAGCAACATCAGTGATAGTAGGCGATGAAGACGCCGCCTTGATGAACTTGAAGATATCGCGAGATTATGTAATGCCACCACCGCCACTTGTGGCGCACTTTCCCGTGGCTCTGCTCTGTGGGTGGGACCTGCCTGTATCGCAGCAACCCAGCCCAATCAACATCGCGCGTCATTCTTTCCGTATTCAGCTGCTTCTACGAAGCTTCGCGACGGCGGCTGTTGTTACCTTATTCAACCTTCTTTCAAATCTCACAAGACCACCTTTGTCGCGCAAAGTAGGAGACAACATCAGCAATCATGTCGGTTCTGCTGGAGACCAGCGATGGTGACATTGTCATCGACCTCTTGGTTGAGCATGCTCCCAAGCTTTGCGAAAAGTAAGTAGCTTTATTGCCCTTGCCTCCTGCGCTTCTGTTGCTGAGTCGCTGAACTAACAGATGAGATAGCTTCCTCAAACTTTGCAAGGTCAAATACTACAACTTCTCCCCCGTTCACTCTGTTCAGAAGAACTTCTCCTTCCAGACTGGCGATCCTCTCGGCCCTCTTTCCAAAGACTCTGATGGCGGCTCCTCAATATGGGGTCACATATCTGGCGACTCATCGAAACGAACATTCCCAGCTTTCTTCCACCCAAAGTTGAAACACTTGGAGCGAGGAACAGTCAGCATGGCCACAGCGCCCCTTCAGTCCGACCCTGATACACGTGTGGCTGGCTCTCAGTTCATTATCACACTAGGCGAAGATACAGACTACTTGGACGGGAAAGCGGCGATATTTGGAAAGGTCGTGGAAGGCTTTGATGTGTTGGAGAAGATCAATGCGGCAATCGTCGACGATAAGGGTTATCCACTTATCGACATTCGCATTAAACATACCGTTATTCTGGACGATCCCTATCCCGACCCTCCAGGCTTAAGGGAACCAGACTCGAGCCCACCTCCAACTGACAAGCAACTGAAGACTGTTCGAATCGCAGACGAGGCTGCACTACACGAAGATGATCATGTTGACGAAGCGGAGCTGGAAAGGAGACGTCGCAACCGTGAGGCGCAAGCGCAAGCTCTCACTCTGGAGATGATGGGAGACTTGCCGTTCGCCGAAGTCAAACCGCCCGAGAACGTTTTGTTTGTTTGCAAACTGAACCCTGTGACCGGCGACGAAGACCTAGAGCTCATCTTTGGCCGTTTCGGCAAGATCTTGAGTTGCGAAGTCATCAGAGACCAAAAGACTGGTGACAGTTTGCAATATGCATTCATTGAATATGAAGACAAGGCATCTTGTGAAGCAGCTTACTTCAAGATGCAAGGAGTACTGATTGACGACCGACGAATTCACGTGGACTTCTCTCAGAGCGTCAGCAGGTTGAGTGATGTATGGAGAAAGGACACCAATAACAAGCGCAGGGCCCATCGAGGGGGCTGGGGAGGTGTTGATGAGCTTGAGAAACGCCGACAATACCGTAATGAAGGAGAAAGGGTCACGGACGACAACTACAGAATGGTCTATGGGGAGGAGGAGATGAAGGGCAGATTGGGCCGAAATGGAAACAGGCCTGGGAAGGATGATGCACCTCCGCCAAGATCTCATGATGAAGGGGGTCCATCACGACGACGAAGGAGCCGAAGCCCACGACCAAGAGACCGAAGCCGGGATAGGTATCGCAAACCAAGAGATGATCGCCGAGGCGATCGACGAGATAGAGACCGTGACTACGATCGTCGAGATCGAGGTAGAGAAAGAGGATGGGACGACTATGACCGCAAGCCAAGGAGGAGATCTCCTTAGACGGCACAAGGCTTAGTCCCTGATAATATCTATCGAGGAATACTTAAAGTTACATATAAACGTCGGTAAGACTTGAGTAGTTCTTACTGAGCCGCCTGAAGAGATATGGACAGATTGTGGTGGATTGCGAAACGGAATACAACATCACAACGCTCAATAGCACTGGTGCGCAATACCATCGACGGCAAACGTTCCGATTCCTTTGGTTTGCGGAAACTTCAACTACTGCTGATGCGCATTGCACCGTGCGGCATTACACGAACATGGAATACCCTGATAACACGAGTTTGACAGTTTCCACCTTGAAAGCGAGCCTTTTTTACTCAACTCTTTGCTCTACCTACCTACTTTGTGATGTGCAAGCACCAAGTTCCTCTTCATCTCACGTACGGTCCTTCAACGGAAAATCTCTAGGCTCCTACAAGCAACGGAAGACAATGTGGACTGCCCAACCGAGCCTTCACTGAACACCAACGCATGAGCAACGTGATTCCGGATTCTCTGGCCGATATGTCTTGATAACCGTTCGGCGAGGAAGGAGATGCTCCCGCTGTTGAGCGACCATGGGTGTCCTTCTGGACGAGATCTCCGGGCTACCCCATCTTTTGCTGCCATGGCATCGCTTGCCGGTGGTATCTCTACGCTTCTCCCAACGATGTAGATGTTGTCACACATCACAGCTCTCCTCCAGAGATTACAACACCCAGCAAGGGCAGTCCACTCTCGTCAAAGCAACCATACATTATAGACCAGCGCGCACACCACAGCATGTTTGGCTTTACGTCCAAATACTGTATTCTGTACGAGCTAGCTGGCTGTCAGCCAGCCAGCCGTTCGAACACTCCAGATTTTATCGCTAATGTGTATCTATGGATCAAAAATCCGTCACTCTCGGCTATGCTTGCTTCTCCTGTTATGCTTTAGAGACATAACCGGACACAGCCTCCAGCCCACATAGCTACTACCTACCTATGCAAGGCACCCGGGGGTGAGACCGCCATGCTCTCACCACATCGAAGACTGATGTAACACCCCACGAGCTTGGACTAACTATTCGACAAGCGTCAAACCCTAAACCCTGTCACCTGAATTGTCTCAACCGACAGAGATTCTAGATGGATCGTCTTGGGCTGAGAGATGCGGCTGCTGGCCAGGGTGCGCATGCAGGATCAATACAGTTGTTTCAGATCGCCAATGGGGTTCGGTACTGGTATCAACAAGCAAGGACAATTGGCTGTACTACGTCAATGTGCATTCAATATCCTTCAACAACACGAGCTACGTACGGGCTTTGAAGACCGATGACCGGACCGGACGAAATCGTGTTTCTGATAATTGCATCATTCTAGCTTTGGTCACACCTAACCCTGGGGCACATCTGCTAAGTCTATAGAGAGTAAGATGTCAAGGCAGGCATATTAGGTTACCTAGTGGTGGACTTGGTACATGGAGTGACGCGGATACACCATGACCCAAGCATTACATCTTTCAGGCAAGCCTTGTCGAGATGTGCAACTATGATGCGCCGAAGCCCTGTTCGGTGGCCATGGCCGGAGCGGACTTGACTGCGATTTCAGTCTCCAACGGGAAGATACATTAGGGAAAATGGCCTTGTGATGTTCTGCGAAGGAATCGGTTCCAGATTGTTCTCTGCATGTGGATCCAATCCCTGGATCTTCATCTTGAGCTCCCCGCGCCTGATTTGCAGCTCGTTACAGGTCTCTCACAATTATGCGTAGAGAATCCTAGCTGAACGGTGTTTTTGTCAGCCATCATCTTGTCCTATCCTCGTCCTTTTAAGCGTCACAAGAGACTCTTTAGGTGAACACCTGGACTGAACGACCAATAGCGCTTGCTCTGTGGGAACACACGTGTAACCGCAGCCTCATGCGTCACACTCTTAAATGACAGTTCGGCGAACAGCATCCTCCTTGCGCGGGTTGTTGCGTGAAAGAAATTTCCGCTGGATACTGCACTTGCTGTGTTATCACGGACCTTCTCCTTTTTTGATCTAGGGACTCTGTTCTCTCCCAAGATTGCGGGGAAACGGTAGCAAAAAGGGAGAGAGGAGAGAGGAGAGAGGAGACAGGGGAACGTCCCTGACTAGGCTAGCCTACTCGCTGCATATATGCAGCCTGGGGCAGGATGGAGACCCAATACGATAGCTGGTTGCTTCTGGACGCGAGAAGGCTGACTTGGAACCAATTGAAACAATCCCGACTCAAAAGGACGGCTGCTTGATTCAGCTGGATGATGAGTTGAAAAGAGAGACATCGAACGATGTCTATGTTACTGCGTCAAGTCTAAGATTTCTTCCTACAAGACTCGTCCGATCAATGGACTTGGGAGATGAAATATTCCACAAGTTCCGTTTGTATTTGTCTCTGACCATTTGAGACAGTCCAATTGTTTGCGAATCCACACACGAACAGCACTATTGATATTGAAGCATGCCTCCATCGGCCTCGAAAGAGCCCCGAAGATGTCGGCTCCAGGCCCTATCGTTTGATGCAAGTCAGACACTGGATTGCGCCACACGAACAGGCCAAGGGGCAAGACCCTCACCATGCTGTTGGCAATTTCGTGCATTGGGTATAGTCCTGTGGCGTTCGTTATCAACATCTGTTTGTTGATGCGCACTCAGGGATTTGAGCTCATCCCAACTGCAAGTTATCGGACCCAGTCCTATCGGCTTCCATGGAATCTGCGATGTAATCAGTGTTTAGCCCCCTCTTGGCCATTTTTAATACGGGCTATGGCTGTTAGTTCCATATTTACACTCGCACCGACACGCACCGTTTCGCCGCCTATAACCAACGTGGACGAGAGTTTTTCTCTCTCCCTACTTCTCGCTACTGCATATTGCTTGTTAGCTATTGGCCTTGGAAAAGCAACGGTAGAGCCTGGATGGGCCTGCGTATTCAATTCCGAACGAGACACATGCTCAGTTTGGTTGTGGATCCTATTTTCTGTGCAACAATCGCCACGGTGGCATCCCTTTTTGGCCAAGCTGTGGCCATTTCTATGTCGTTTGTGTGCTGCATGTTATGTGTCCGGTCCAATCTTCAGCGTTAGAGTCTTACTGCAACAAACGACGTCTAAATGTACTTTGGTGGGGCTCCATGGGATGCAAAGCCTAGCTATGAGAAAAGAAAAGTTATGGAACGACCTCAAAAGCAAGCAAACCAATGACTTGATGGTCTATGCATTGTTTGGCTATTGTGGTGCCCTTGTGCCCCAGACTTGCTTTTCGACTTCGGCCCAGGCAGTTCCCATGGATACCTACAGTATTGGATGCTTGCTAACCACGTTTTGAAGCCGCTGTTTGTTATCGAAACGTTTCTCATCTGCACCGAGATCTTAGCTTCGATATTACCACCCACACCAAACAAGGGATGGAGACCCCACCACCCAAGTACCTGGTTTGAGGCTGCTGCTTTATCGAGATGCGTTGATTCCTGGTCAACGGTCTCATCTAAGTTATAAGACAAGACCAAACAAGGCAATTACCAGGGGGCAAGTCCTAGAGCCTCCTGGCCGGAAGCATACTGTGCCGGCTTCATATACCGATATGCCTGTTGACTACTGTAGCGCACGCCCGTTACACGACGAAATCACAAACAGCAAGTTTACAACATTTCCTGGCGACTAGTGCACGCTGCGTTACAGCCGAAAAGGAGGAATAACTGGACTACTCAAACTTTGACGAAGCCTGTAGCAGGCAATGTACAGATTCACAACTGAGCTTCATTGTTTCATTGCAGACTTGACCTTGCCTGCCATGACCTTGTGTCTTGGTGGGGTCTCCTGCATACTGCTAGCCAAGTATTCAAGACCTACCTGTTTGTGAGTATGCGACCCACTGCAGTCTCGCCTTGTTTCCAGCTTCCATTCTTCTAGGACAGGAACAATTTATGTTTGACAAACAGGGACACATTGGGATCTTCGACAAGCTCGGTTGTTATAGCGTTGGCAACTAGTTGGGTATGTACCGCCTTGCATGTCAGCCGAAGTTGCGCTTCAAGGATCGATTGCGTGGTATGGCAGCACAGTTGCACCTTCAACTGTATACTCCAAGATCATGATCAACGAAATCTTTGCCTCCAAGACCACCCAGCTCAGTCTGGATAGAGACGTTCCGTGTGGGGATGCTCGTTTCAGAGGTTAACTCCCCAACCCATCTGCATCTGATACGATCTGGGGAAAGCCCCAACCGATCGACTAGATCTGGGCTGCCTGTTTGGGGTGTAGGCCCGTTTGTATTTATCTCGATAGTCAGGGAATTGCCGCCGCATGGCATCGCAGCCAGTTATACAAGCCAGTTATGTAACTAGCCGTGGCAACCTCGCATAACTGATATCCTTCAGCCAGGCATTTTTTTCGCAGCATTAATAGGGGAGGAGAACGTTGAGAGCTTCTTGGACAAATTGACGTCTGTTGTACGAGGTGTCCACAGGAGCCCCGGAGGACGTGCCTCGATGATTCTCTACTCCCTGATGGAGTGGACCTTGGTGCAGCCCAACATTAGGGCCGTTTATTGGAGCAAGAGTAAGGTGTAGCTACGCTTGGACAAGTCAAACAAACGACAACCGGCCATACCAGGAGTAGAGTAACTCAGTGGTACGAAGTATATCAAGATGCCACGACTGCAGATCTTCTGGTCTCTGGATCTCTTCTTTCTTCCGGTCTTGTTGGCTTTGTCCTTCTCAACCAGTTCAAGTTCTGTCAAGTTGAAGTTGGCGGGAGCTGGTGATTCTAATCTTTGAGTTAACTACCTATTCGAAGAACCGACATCACCAACCTCATTGTCCACCACCGGATACATCTTTCCTCTTGCCGAGAGTCCCGACGGACAAGTGCTTGCAGATCGGGAACGACTACCAAGCAATAGGCTTTGTCCTTCGCCGACCGAGGAAGGAGTCTTTGTCAAGACTGCTATTTGGTCAATAGACATCAACTCGGCAAGGAAGATTGCCAGCCTTGATGAGGCAGTTTGACCAGCAACTCTTTTGAGTCTTCATTTTGATTCCTGACTTTCGCTTTCACTACTCGATTCCTCGCCACTGGGTAGACACACAATGGTCACTCCAAACTGTTACTCGACGGATGTCCGTCGATATGAAACCCGGATGAACCTCTACTCATCCTATCCAGACCGTCGGGGGACCTCTTATCCCGTTTATCCTAATACGCGGACGACTATTATGAGCGGGAGGGACGACGATCTGGCGCCCCAGAGGAAGCGCATCGCAGTGGCAGTAAGTTAGAAACTTCCCTCAACCCCCTATTCTTACCTGGTGTGTGGTGTGTGTGCGAGACTTACATAGTTGTGTAGCGGGCTAACAACAGCTTCAGTGTGGACGGTGTCGAAAGAGGAAGATTCGCTGCAGTGGCGATACTGGCAACGGAGGACCATGCACCAACTGCAAGAACGCAGGCTATGAGCCTTGCCAGTTTCTCAGAGTATGTTTTGTGTCAACAAGTTGCTGTGAGATTTGCGACTTACACTATGAACTAGGTTGCTTCCACGGAGACGCCTATGAAGAATGAGAGCTTTAATTACAACCTCGAAGCCTCTCGACGGTATCAAGCCGGAGGAAACTCCACCGTATCCTCTGTGCCTTCGACCACTCCCTCTTACCCTGACGGTCTGCCTACCTCGTACGCCAGCGAGTCCCTTGTCTATCGCACCCCTCCTGCCTTTGGCTATGGTGCAAAGTCGTACTGCCCTTGGACCCATGGATACCCGGATGACCAGGGCTACAACAACTACGCTTTGTATCAACCACCCTACCATGACTCAGACTACAGCAGCATTGGCTATCGACTCGCCTCCGGAACTGGAAAATCTGCCCTCTGCGTAGACACGGAACCAAACTACGCTTATAGCAGTGGGAACACTGTTACAAGCTTGGTACACCGGCCAGCCCAGGTAGCTGCGGACTCAAGCCTTGCGTACCAAAGCATGGTGCCCGATTCCAAGAGTCTGGTCTTTCAGAATATTGGAGCAGACTCCAACAAGACACTGGGTTACCAAAACATGGCGGCAGACTCAAGCAAGACCCTGGGTTTCCAGAACATGGCAGCGAACGTCAACATGGGTGATAGGATATTGCCCGCGCCAGTAGGACGGTCCGTGATGCCCAACTTGATCGGATCGTCGTACAAGAGCGAGCCCGGCAGCTCCCTCTACAGCAGCAGCAGCAAGTCATCGCAAGCCTCGACATCGGAGACTTCACCCGTGAGCAGCATTTCCGAGACGCCGTCGAGTTACACAAGTTACGAGTCCTCCAGCATGGCTTCCACCTCGAGCTGCCTACCCTCGTATCCTGCCACGACCCTCGCTGCTCAGTATGGCCGGTCAAGCAATGACCTCTACTCGCATACCGGCTCTTCGGATGCATCTCTGTTTGCGTCGACCGATGCCATGCGTCATGGCCCTGACATGACATACCGCTACCACGACACGACTACTTCACTCCCTGCTGCCGCAACTCCCTTGACTGCTCGTCGTGATATGCCCACCCTCAATGGCAGTACCATAGGATCCTTCTCTCTGGGACACAGCGCTGCGCACTACCCGCTACAGCAGTCTGCAGCTTACATGTTGCCTGCTGGGGATCTTGGAGGTGTTGGGCCAGATACCACGGCAGACAGCTACCGCAAGTCGCTTCGAGCTTGATACGTGTTGACTGTGAAGTGTAGAAGGCATTGGATTAGCTGTTGCTGATACAACTGTACATTGCTGGCTTTCCTTCCTATTTGGCTTGAGGAGTTAGAGTGTGTTTTGCTTTTCTAGCATTGATAACGTCGAGCATTCATATTGGCCTGACCCTATTGCAATGACTTGGGTCTTGATGAGGCCGACGGGACTGAGGTTCTTGACGAGACGAAAACGCGCAATATGCGGTGTTGAGGCGAATGCCGAGTAAAGATCAGCTCGCCTGTCACGGACGAATTACTCATCGATCGTCCCGACCTCGGAACGACCTGGGTTCGAGAGGCTGAAGATGATCCAGAGATTTTGTCGATGGCTTGAACACAGCGTTCAACGGGGAAGTAAGTCAAGCGTTGGTCTTGTGTCACGGTGGCGTTGCGGTCGAGTCCTATCTCCCGATCCTTCAGTTGCATGCTTCTATTTTCTGTCTGGTTTTCTGTTTTTTTTCGCATGATTGGTCGTCAAGGTGCACAGCATCTTGCTTCTCCCTATCTTTGACATCCTCTGGCGTCTTATCCCCAGGGTCTTGCGTTGCAGCCCTTCTTTTTGGAGTCTTGGTATAGGGAGAGGAAAAAAAAAAGGTTGGTATGTCAGGCAAGACATCCGATCACTGGGCCCGGACTGCATGAGGTTTTAGACCATGGCTTCTGGGAAAACGAAAAATGAGGTGTTTATGTTTGTTGGTGCATCAGTCTGTACATGTTTTTTTTGGACAACAAAATGGTGAAAGCCAGATTGAGAGAGGGGATGCTGGGAATAATGGATAATGACTGGGTTTGGTCTGGATGAAACTCTGGGGAAGCACCTGTACATGTATGCAGCTCTTTGAGCATTGAGCACTCAAACGAGTCTCGCTCTTCAACAATAACATGTATCTTTACGATGTGATCTGATATCTAACATTGCTTGTGATGTTTAAGCCTATGAGAACATACAAAGGACACTTGACTGAATAGGAAGCTGAAACATACCATTGACCACTAGCAGGTACTAGCATTAGAGGATCAATACCCTCGCTCAAGTAAATTATAATCTGTTAGCTGTAATATAAAACCCCTGATATCGTGTAATGAGGCTCATGATCACCTGGTGGAAAACTGTCCAGAATAGGAAGCAGACAAGTCGATAGTTCAAGGCCCACAGCGGGGTAACTAAAAGCAGCGGCGCTACTCCGGGGACAGCTACAGGGGAGGACATCACTGAGGTGCACCACGTTTCTGTTTCTACAGTGGTTTACTGGCGGGGGAAAGTTTTGGTGAGGTAACACTGAGTTAATGAGCTTCCCCTCCACAGGCTCCGTCATAAGTTGTGCGGCGGTGTCATCATCTCTTCTCTCTTTGGCCAACCTGGAGATTAATTCCTGATATTTTCTTCCATTTCTGCAATTTAAAGCTTTCCACTAAAAGGTCTAGACTTGCGCGCATCGTCTTCTATTTCCAATACCTTCTTCCAAGCTAAGCTCCAGCTTCTGTCGCATTCACCGCCCGCTATCACGAACATCGCAAACATGCAAGTTCCTCTGTTTCGTCTACAGTGTGGTGTCAACTCGTACGCCTGGGGAAAGAAGGGCAATGACTCTGCCGCTGCGCGATTCGCGGCTGCCACGCCCTCTGATGAGCTCAAGATCGAGTCTGATACTCCATACGCTGAGGTGAATATTTACATGATATGGCTACAACTCCGCTAACAGTGCTTTCTGTAGTTGTGGATGGGAACTCACCCCTCAAACCCTTCTCGAGACCTCAACACCGGCCGAACCCTGCTCGAACTATGCGAGGACAACCAGGCCCTCCTCTCCCAGACCATCTCCTCGCACTACGGCAACAAGCTTCCCTTCCTCTTCAAGGTTCTGTCCATAGCCAAAGCGCTCTCAATCCAAGCCCACCCCAACAAGAAGCTCGCCGAGCAGCTTCACGCTCGCGACTCGAAGAACTACCCCGATGACAACCACAAGCCCGAGATGGCTATTGCCATTACACCCTTCGAAGGTCTCTGCGGTTTCCGTCCTCTGACTGAGATTGTGCACTTCCTCGACACAGTACCTGCGCTGCGAGCTCTCGTGGGCGATGAGGCCGCCAAGGAGTTTGCGCAGGTGGCTAAGGATGGTGAGGAGGGTGTCACTGAGGAGAAGAAGAAGTTCTTGAAGAAGGCTTTTGGAGCGCTCATGTCTTCTTCGGCTGAGGATATTTCTGCACAGATGTCCAAGCTGGTTGAGCAAGCGGACAAGGAGGGCGCTGATTTCGCTGGTGGTGGTGTTCCTGCTACCACTGGTGAGAAGCTTGCTGAGCTTGTCAAGCGAACTCACGGCGAGTTCGGTGACGACATTGGATGCTTTGTGCTCTTCTTCCTCAACTTTGTCACACTCGAGCCCGGTGAGGCTCTATTCCTCGTCGCTGATGACATTCACGCCTACATTTCTGGCGATATCATGGAGTGTATGGCTGCTTCTGACAACGTTGTCCGCGCCGGCTTTACTCCCAAGTTCAAGGACGTCTCAACTCTCGTCGACATGTTGACGTACAACTTTGCGCCCATTGAGGAGCAAAAGATGACACCCAAAGAATATCCCTATGCCACACTCAACCGCGACGGCTACAGCTCCGGTTCAGCAGTTATGCTGTACGACCCCCCCATCGAGGAGTTCAGCGTCGTGCGTTCAGTGCTTCGCGGCGACAACGCCAAGGCTACCTTTGATCCTCTTGAGGGACCTAGCATTGTCATCTGCACAAGTGGCAAGGGAAAGATTTCTGTTGGACCTACGAGTGCTGAGATGAAGGAGGGTTATGTATACTTTGTGGGCGCTACGGCTGAGCTTGTGCTCACGTCTGAGGGAGGTGAGGATGATGAGTTCACGACGTTCAAGGCGTTTTGTGAGATTGATGATTCAGAGAAGCAGAAGCTATAGAAGATGAAAATTGGTGCTTGAGATGGAACTGTGGTAGATGTACCTACTTTTAATGAAGAATACAGATTCATGATGCTAAACACCAACAATTACAGGATGAGGCATCACGATACAGTGTTAGTATTGGATGAGTGTCGAATTCACACTCCTTATCGGTGTCATGATAAGCTCCCACTTCTCACCGCCTTTATATTGCCGCGGAGCATGTTGCTCTTGGCATCGGGTCATCAGCCTCAACTGCTCAAGCACCAACCATCACGACACAAGACACGGCACGAAACGATAAGATACCCAGCTAAATACGAGATAAGGTTTTATTTATGCTCCAAGATACCTCCCTTCCCTGATATGACATATACCCGCCATCCATTGACATTTTAATTGTTTCTCCCCTCTTTCCTCATTTGCCGATCCCTTCTCATCTGCGACGCGCCTTCTGTCTTAGTCGCCTTTCCTTCCCCATACCATCCCGCCTCGGCCTGTGAGCACTCGGGCCTCTCTTAACTCAGGTTAGTCAATTTTTATTTCTTTCTCGTTCGATTCATGATTCAATTCAATTCAATTCAATTCAATTTCATGCGCTGGCTGTCATTCTTCATTACCTACCGCCAATTAATTGCTTGATTCTTTTGTCTCGCTTGTCACAATGTTTCCTTCCTTGGGTTGATTCTCATCGCATCATTCTGTTTAGGCGGGTGGTATCGGGGCAGGATGGCTAACGGGCAGAAGCCTGCGCGGGACGAACTCAAGAACCTCCAAGAAGACCTCGGCCCCTATTATCAGATCCCCCTCAAGCCCCGACGAAGTGGTACTCACTCAAGGGAGAATAGCTTTCAAGAGTCTCTTCGCCAGTCCTCCAATACACCGGAGCCCAAACGATCATCGTCTAAGCGACAGGATCCTTCGAGCAGAGATTCAACCCCCAATCGACCCACCAAGTCGAGGACCAAGAACCATAGTCGGGATATCACTTCGGACGTGGGTACACCGAAGAGGTCTCCGCGCAGTGAACATAATACCCCGCGGCCGGAGTCGGTGAAGCCGGAGCGCCACAACCGCGACATGTCGCAGCGAAACAGAAGTGGACGGGCGTCCAACCGCAACAACGGTAATACACATGGAGAAGAAGTGCAAATATGGGAGCTGTGCAAGAGCCAAGTGGGAGAGATCGTCTCGGGAATCAATGCCGAGAATGATAGTCTTACTGAACTTGTAGCTATGGACAAGCAAGTCGGTACTATGGACTTGGAGAAGATTCCGGGAGACTCTTTGAAAGACATGGAGCAGCTGTGTCGGACGGGAGTCAAACACTCAGAGGCTAACATGTCGGCGCTCAAAAATACTATCGAGCAGCTTAAAGTGTTGCGCGCCGTGGTGCACGCTAAGGAACAGCAGGATGCTCAAGCGGCAGGGCCTGGGAAAAGGGCAGCTCGAGATAGTGCGGCGGCAGCATCTTCACTCTACGATTTTGACGGGGCTGGCGACTCGCCCGTACCGAGTCCCATTGGAGGGTCATCAAGAAAATATGGTGACCGGGCAAGAGAACGGGAGCGAGAGAGGGAGAGGGAAAGAGAGCGAGATCGTGACAGCATGCCACCAAAGGCCGATAGTGTCGAGCCTCAGGGGTCAGTTGGAAGCGGTGTCGGATCAGGGAACAATAAGTCCAAAGTTGTTTTCTCAAAAGGTGATGCAGTCGCATTCAAGCCAAAGGCATTGAATGGCGACTCAACACCAGACTGGATCTTGGGTGAGGTTGCGCAGGTGATGGGTGAGGGTAAAAGCCGACGATACAAGGTTCTCGATATAGAGCCCGAGGACCAGAGCAAACAAAAGGAGTACCGATCAAGCGCCAGCAGCATGATCCCTATCACGCCAGAGAGTCAGGCGGCGACGCTGAAGGATTGGGAGTCGGGCAAGGTGGTGTTAGCGCTGTATCCAAACACAACGACGTTCTACAAGGCCGAGGTTCATAGTATGGACAGCGACGGCAAGGTCAATCTCAAGTTTGAAGGGGAGAATGACTCATCAACGCTGCAGCAAGTTGAGAGGAGATTCGTGATTGAGTATAGGGTATAGCATAGCGTTTGGCGATATATGAAGATATTTTTGGTTATTGCTGTCATGAGATGGCATAGCATGAGAGCCTACGGAGCTTGGCTTATGTGAAGGAGATATGCTCCGGGTGGTTTAATGATAACGTTGCAGTGGACGTGATGAGTTCCAAGAGAGCAATTCGACAGGATTATATCGAGCAGCAGCTTACGCACACGATCGCAAGCATTAACTAAGTGTTATTACCTTGTTGATATGGGCGGTGATATGAAGTTATTTAGTCGAGAGCGACATGAGGCCTGCGCTAAAAACTTCGGAGGTTAAAGTTTGTATCCCTGGCCTGCCCGGACATGGAGGTTGTTTATGGCTGGATTTTGAGCTCGGGCAGGTTACGGGTACCTTACAGTGAAATATCTCATTTCAGGGACCTAGCAGGGGCCTATTGGGCCTATCGTCATAACGGATTGGCGCTGTCAATGTCCCCGCCCGCGTGGTTGCCCCGTGCTGGACGCTAGGCCAAGAGGGGCTCAGGCCAGGGGAGAGGAGCAAGTACCTAGAGAGGGAAGCCGCTTTCGCTTGAGCCGTCCCTTTTTTTTCCCCTGACGGGGGGAAAAGAGTCCAGATGTTTGTTTGATAATACCAGATCCATTCTCTTCTAACGTACGTCTTTGTTTGTCAAAGATACTACCCTTCGAAACTTTCGCCCTTGGACCGAGAGCCATTACTACGAACCGATCAAACAAACAATCAAACAAACAAACAACCGTTACAGCGCGCGCGAGCGACCACCACGAAACGAACATCAAGGTGTATGTGTATGTATTGGGTCTTTTATCTGGGACAACAAGCAACAATCTATACAAAACAAGACAAGAGTGGGAATCAACAGCGGGGAGATACGAGTAATCTGGAGCCGCGCTTGGCCTTGCTTCTGGGCGAACGGCAGAAAGCGACAATCACAACGACAGTTGCATGCAGCCTGACACGCCATTTCTTGTCTCCCTGTTGTTTTGGAGCGCTTTATTCAACATCTGGCTTGTTGGTATCACAAAAGAAGCGAAGCTGACCGTTGCGCTGAGAACAGGTTGAAACGAAACACAACAAAAACGACACCCGACTCGCTGTATTCCTATCCAATCCAAACATAAACATCCCACCACCACCCCGAGCGCATAGCCAACACTTTCTTCCACACAAGCCGCAACCATGGGCGGCCAATTCTCAAAGATGATGGGCAAGATCTTCGGATCAAAGGAGATGCGCCTGCTCATGCTCGGTCTCGACGCCGCCGGAAAGACTACCATCCTCTACAAGCTCAAGCTCGGCCAGGACGTCACCACGATTCCTACCGTCGGCTTCAACGTCGAGACGGTCACGTACAAGAACGTCAAGTTTAACGTCTGGGACGTCGGTGGCCAGGACAAGATTCGTCCTCTGTGGAGGCATTACTTCAGCGGTGAGTTGTCCGACGGTTCCGTGGAGACGAAATATACTGATGCGTTTGTTGTGCAGGTACTCAGGGTCTTATTTTTGTTATCGACTCGTCTGATAGGAACCGAATGGAGGAGGCTAGACAAGAACTTCACCGAATCATCAACGACCGTGAGATGAAGGACAGTCTACTACTCGTCTTTGCCAACAAGCAAGATCTTGCAGAGGGTTAGTCTCCTTGTTTGTCCCAGAGGTGGTGGTTAGCTAACAGAATGCAGCAATGAAACCCCAAGAAGTCACCGAGGCTCTTCAGCTCTCCAAGCTCAAGGACAAGGTCTGGTACGTGGTGCCCAGCTGCGCTACCACAGGCGAGGGTCTTCTCGAGGGTCTGGCGTGGTTGTCCAACAATGTCAAGGCCCCTCCAACTCCGGCTAAGAAGTAGATGAGGACCGAGTCTTGACTTGCCGTTCTCGTTCTTCGAGGGCTTTTCTACCATCATCCCGACCGATCCCGAATACCTTCTCCTCCCGAACCTGCGTTCTGCCCGATAATCTTGATATCAAGAGTAACAAGCTATATACCACGCTTGGGGCTGGCGAAAGAGGATATCTCGCCCACACCAATCTCTGGATCATTACAGCCCTCCCTCCATCAGGAGAAACCCTCAACCTCATCTACGCACCACCTCCTCTGCTCACACGCACATCGCCGAGTTTGCTGCAAATACCCGACTGCTTATCATATCTCGTTTTAATTTTTAGTTCCTAACTGCCTGTTTGTTTTGTGCCGGAACCATTGGGAAGTTGGCCCATCAAAGAAGGGGGGATGTGGGGAGGACAAGAAAGAAAGAAAAAATGATAGATAATTCACGGGTGGGCAGGCAGTTTGTGAAGCGAGAGATAGGCAGCGTATCTGAGGCATGTTGACCTCGAAGATCTTTTTTGTATGTTGTTTGTTATGTTTTTGCGCGTTTCATATTTTCGTGGTGAAAGAGAAACTTTTCCGTGTTAAAAACTGTTGCATGAACCCTTTTATGTATTTGTCTTAATGATATGGCACCCTTTTCTACTTTTTCAATGGGATGGTTCGATGTGAGGGTGAGTGGTAGAGGTGGGTTGTGATAGTGAATAGAGGGTATTGGGAACGTGACTTTAGTTATTCGCGGTATTGCTCTACCTTCGAAGTGCATTTGCGTTGGTATTGTTATGATGAGCTCTTGAGTTGCCGACATCCATACTTGGCATTCATTCTTAGGAGATCGCATTTATGTTAGCCAAGGAGGACAAGACCCAGATAACACCACATGCTAGCAGGGCAGAGAAGATGCTGGCGGACGACACCAGAAGCCTTGGACGTTGTCGCCAGTCTGGCATCTCCTTTCTTCCAGGAAAGGCAAAGGAAGGTCGAGGTTTGAGTCTCACCTACATGGAAGTAGATCGTGAAAAGAACATGCTGTCATTTCTATACTCAAACGCCGGGTATATATGCTATAGTAACTACTCTCTATCCGCTGGGCCAACAGCCTGGCCTATTCCTGTGTACCAGAATCAACCCTAACGCCTGTTTCTTGCAGTTCCTTCTTCTTCTTCTTCTTCTTCTTCTTCTTCTTCTTCTTCTTGCGGTCCTTATATGCTAATCGTGAGTTTCTACACCACTTGCAGGCACATCCATTAGCTTTGAATGAATGGCCCATCTCTTCCAGTTCGCTTTTCCTCTTCTCCTTATCTATCTTCATTAATGATCGTTGATCTGTGCACCATTCACAGACACACAACATTGACCGTGTATGTCTGCACCCTTTACAGACACACCCATCTGTTTTCCAGGCTTTAGGGGCCAACTGTTTCTGTTGCTCCATGTGTTTCACATGCCACTGCCTCCGGATCTGCAGCTCCCACTGCACCCATTGCTCCCATATAGGTCGTAGAAATCTGCACCAGTCACAGACACAACCATCTGCTTTCCAGAATGTGTGATTGTGTCCCGGTTCGTTTCTCCTCTGCCGCAACCTCGCCCTGAATATCGACCGTTGAAATCTGCACTCCTCACAGTCACACCCATCTGGTTGCCAATATGTATGAGCCATCTGTACCAGCCCGCATTTCCTGCTCAGCGACTCTGCCAATAAGGTTGATCGTTGGTGTCTGCACCACCAACAGGTACACCCAGCTACTTCCCAGTATGTATGGCCTCCTTTTTCGAGTTCAATTTTCCTCTTCGCCAGTAAGTTCGTCGCTGATAATGATCGCAAATCCGACACGAACAAGGATCGCTGAAAGCTGCACCATTCACAGGCACAACCGTCTACTATCCAGTATGTATGAGCCATCTGTTTTTGCTTAATTTTCCACTTCAGCGACCCCGTCACTGACATTGATCCTCCATGTTTGTGCCACTCAAAGCTGCACCACTCGCACATTCCCCTCTCCGGTTCCCGGTATGTATGAACCAACTGTCTCTGCAGCATCCAGTCCGTCCACGATGGCCGGAAATTTCCGCACCACTCGCAGGCACATCCATTTACTTTCTGATGCTTGGGAACAATCTCTTGATCCTGGCTAGGGGCCACTGTGGGATCCTACTCCTTCTGTCTCTTGGCTGGCCTTATGAGCGAGTCGTCAGGTAGTCCACTCCGCTTGGTACCCGGAAGGCTACTTGTTCGTATATCATTATCGTCTTGGCTTACACGTCGGCATGGGTATTCATTCTTGCAGCCTTCGAAGCAATTCGCGCTGACGCGGTCACCGGTGCTGAAGAAAGGTGACTGGAGAGCTTGAGCGGCAGTGAGACGTTTTGAAGGGTCGTACTCGAGAAGACCGGCGAGAAGTTTGTAGCCCTCTTGACCGAGAGAGGCAAGTGGTGGAGTGCCGCCGGGAGTGCTGGTGTGGTTGATGGTGCTGTAATACCACTTTTCCAGGTTTGAGCCACCTGGTGGAGGTGGAGGTGGATTGCGAGAGCCGTAGTGGCCGTGATGATGAGGATGGTGATGATGGCTGTGATGGCCATGATGAGATGATGCCATGGAGTTGGCGAGGGTGTTGAGCTGGTTATACTCAGGCATGGTTGGAAGGAGGGGCCATTTATCCTTTGTTGGGACGCCCATGATCTCTATGATCTTCTGCATCTGATTTCGTTGGAAGGGAACCGTTTTCTTACTATCCATTTTGGCTTCTTCTCCCTTAAATATCGGCCTCAAGGAAAGAAGTTCGGCGAAGATGCAGCCCACAGCCCACATATCGATGGCAGGCGTGTAGTGGTAGGAACCGAGAATGAGTTCTGGAGCGCGATACCAAATCGTCACGACAACCTTATCGCCGCTGAAGAGTGAATGCAAAGGTTTGTCGAAGCGACGTGCCAGACCCAAGTCACCAATCTTGACTTCGCCTGATGAAGTGACCATGATGTTGGCGGGCTTGAGATCACGGTGGAGAACCCAGTTGATATGCAGGTACTGACAACCGTTGAGGAGTTGGAACATGATGCTCTTGATGGTGGCTGGAGGGATCGGATGCCGTGGCTGCTGGGTGTGATGGTGGATGATTTGTAATAAGTCGTGTTCGGCATATTCGAATACCATAAAGATACACTTGTCCTCAAGCATAATCTCACAAAGGCGGATAACGTTGATGTGATGAAGCTCGCTGCACAGACTCATCTCACGGATAGCACTCTGGGAGATGCCCGTGTAGCTGATTTGTTCTCCTTCCTTGTCCGGTTTGAACTTCTTGATAGCGAACTCGCCAACGGGCTTACCATTACGACCGACAGCTTTGTACACGCGTCCGTAGGTACCGGAGCTAATAAAACCGATGATGCGGTAACGATCTGTTATTCGGACCTTGGGCTGATACCCTGTAGAGCGGTCGTGAGGTTCTACATGACGTTTTTGGTAAGCATGTGCTGGGAACCCGAGGCCGATGTGAGGGCGGAGAGGCATCACTAAGTGTCAAGGGCTCGTGTGGCCTCGTGTCTCGCTTCTCGAGGTGATGAAGTATGCTTTAACCACTTGGCATTGGCACAGAATCGAGTGAGATGACGATGATAATGCGAGTGACGAATGAGGCGAAATATGAAAGGCTGGTTGAGGTCCACAGCGGTAATGAACAGAGAAGCCAAAACAAGCTCAGCCCCCAAAAGGCAGAGAAGAGAATGTGACGCCAAAAGATAAAAAAAGAAAGTGATGACGATGACACAACAAGACCCAACGCTCAGCTGATGGATGAGATGATAAAAAAAAGACGTTGAGTTGTGATAGTTCGGCCAAACCGATTTGAGCTGAGCTGAGCTTGAGTTTAAAGAGTTGTTGGAAGTCGACACCTCAGGTTGATCTCTTTCCTGTTCGGGAAAGAATGCGGCGCCAACGCCGAAGGAGGCAAAAGGGACTTTAGAAGAGGGAGAAGGAAGGAGAAGGGAAACGCCAAATCTCAGTGGTTGAGAGGCGATAAGATTATGAAATGACGAGATTGAATGGATAGAGAGACATGCAGCGAGCGAGATGCAATGTGACGGCCAAATAGACTAGTGTGACCGATATAGGAGACAAGACAAGGAAGGGGGCTTATATAGGCGATCTATGTTTGCGAGATATGACAAACATGCAGAGAGTCGAGAAACAGAGAGAAAAGAGAAGAGGGAATAGACTTAAACTCACCCTCAAATGTCGCCTGGACACTCCGCTTCAACGTCCCCCTGACGGCGCCCAAGCCAACGGATCCCGGGCCCGAAGCCCCCGTCGGCGGATTCGTTCTGCTCATTTACGGCAGCTGTTTAACTCGTCTTCGCAATTGCCTGCCCCGACGGAACGGAGCTTCCGAGAACTATACGCTCTTGTAGCTCCGTAAGCGGGAATCAAACGAGATGATTTGCGAGCGAGTGGAGTTCCGTTCCCGTTGAGCACCCACACACGACACCAAGAACCCCTCGAGATTGGATGTCACGTATGTATGTATGTACTGTAACTGACTGGTAAAAGAAAAGGTTTCCCCGCGCGGGGAAATATAGTACCGTAATAG
Source organism: Fusarium concolor (assembly GCA_013184415.1). Lineage (NCBI taxonomy): Eukaryota > Fungi > Ascomycota > Sordariomycetes > Hypocreales > Nectriaceae > Fusarium > Fusarium concolor. The sequence goes on from JABCJY010000013.1 coordinate 133,234, forward strand.
ATCCTGTCGCTTGACGCGATAGGATGAGATGCGATACGATACTTTGAGCCCTTGTTTGAGTTTGGCTGTCGGCAGGCGATCTGCAGCGCGCAACCGAACGAAAGCAGTAAAACCCCGATCGTTGTACTCACTCTCCCTCTGCGGCGCGGATCTGTATCTCTCTTGTTGGGAACGTAACGCGCGCGATATGGGTCGTGCGGAGTTACCCTGTGGAGTTGTGTTTTCCTGCTAAGGATGGGAATAAGATGGTTTTTGAATCAGAATGAGTCGTGCGATATGGAGCGGTTGAATTGACTATGAGATGTTGCGCTGGCGATGGGAGTGAATGCGACAATGTTGAAGGTTTGGTTTGGTATGATTAAGTTGAACGCCTTGTGTTCTGGAACTTTGCGACCGTTTGTTACTGACCGTTGAGTGATGACTAAGCTGGCTGGTATCAACTTCCTGTGGTGATGGTTACATTAAACTTCCTGATGAAGCTTGATTAAGATACTTGTCCGAGATATAATATGATCCAATAATATTCGAGATGGACGTCTGTATCAGCTTAGCATTTTAGCAATGGCCAACGCACAACGGATAGACAATGATCTCATAACGTCTTTTCTTGCTGTCTACCTTGCACTAAACCACAACGCAAATACCAATCCCCCATGTAGTTAACTTAACAAACGCTTCAGACGCTTATTTATCGCGGTCCTAGTTTCTCAAGCACCCTAGTTCCCTCCTCCTCCCACTCCGCCTTGGTAACCCACATGCTCTCCTTGTCCGCCATAATATTGGCCAGCACCGCACCACCAAGGAACACCATGTGTCGACGTCGTGGAGGATCTTCTATCCGCACCTTGAACTTGCTAAGACGCTCAGGGTTGCCCTGCAGCGCTCGTGTAAGCCACAGCTGCTTGAGCTCCTTCTCCAATCGTGACGGAAGACCGGGGTACATGCTGCTTCCACCGGACAGGACAATTGCCTTGAACAGAGACGAGCGGATGTCAACGTCGGCTGATTGGATCGTGTTGAAGAGGAACTCGCCCAGACCGGGGGACTCGCTGTCGACAAGGTGAGGCTGGAAGAGACACTCGGGCGCCTCGAAACGCTCGCTGCCCACGCGGATCACACGTCCGTCCGGCAGGGTGTAATCCTCGACGAGCACGGTGGTGTCCTCGCTCAGGCGCTTGTCCAGCTCGAGGTCGTACGACACGTAGCATAGCTTCTCCTTGATCTGGCGGACGGTCTCGAAATCGGCGGTTCGGTTGAGAGCGTAGCCGCGGCGCAGCAGCAGCTTGATCAGGTTGCGCGTGACGTCTCGGCCGGCAACGTCTAATCGCTTTGTGAGGTGGTTGAGGACCACGGATTCGTAGACGGGGACAATGTGTGTGACACCGTCACCAGAGTCGACTACGACACCGGAGCTAAGACCTACACCGCAATCGTCAGCTCCAATCTGGGGCTAGAAGCATTGAAGCTTCCGGGGTAACTCACCTTGAGCATAAAGAGCCAGAACGGCCTGGATCGCGACGTAGACACCGCCGAATCCATATCTATCAAACATAACCTCGCACATCTTCTCGCGGTTCTTAAGAGGGTTCATGGGCGGCTCCGTCAAGAGAATCTTCTGCCCCTTAGGATCCACCTTGAGCTTCTCGAAGAAGGTATAATCCCAGAGATGCTCCATGTCGTCCCATTTTTTGACGATACCGTTCTCCATGGGGTAGCTAATCTGGAGCATTGTTCGAGCGGCGGCTGCCTCGTCACCGCACATGATATCCTTGATGACAACATCGCTATCGGTCTGCTCCTCTGAACGCAGGATCGGCCGGCCTACGATGGAAGGGTATTGATGCTCGGGGAAGTTCTGGGCGGCATATCCGACCTTGAGGAAACCGGTACCTCCGTCGAGGACTAAGCGGTAGACGTAAGGTCAGCTTGCGTCAGGGGATGTGATAGCTCCTGGAGCTTGGGATAGTAGGGAAGAAGCTTACCAATGGGTGGGGGGTTAGCCATTATTGCGATGGTCCACGGCGGGAGATGTGTATTGAGAGGTTGTGAGGCCGAGGAGGTGTCGTGTTGCTTTACTGGGAGCTCAGCTTAGAGGAGGTTGAGGTGGTCGTCAGTAGTGGGGTTCGCGTGGCCGACCGTCGTCAGAGGTGGCTGAGGCGGATCACGTGGCGCCCCGCGATGCTTGACAACTCCGTCATATAGAACCCAACCCCTCTTGGGGGAACTGAGAGAATACTACATTTTAAGGCGAGAACAGTCTTAGAGACTGCGCCGAGATATAATATTTATTAGTTATACAACCAGATCCAAGTCTCGCAATCATGTCCGAGTTTCGTTTCCTCCGGCGGAATCTCCGCATTCTCGTCCTAAACCCAAACTCATCCACCATCATGACTGATGGCATGGCCAACGCCATACGCCAAATGTCACTACCAGATGTATGAACATACAAGGAAATACATAATTTTAACTTCTACACAGGCTGATTGTGACAAAAGTCAGTTGAGATCTTTACCTACACTGCCCCTCCTCATTCTGCTCCAGGAAGCATCAACGACCAGGAGGGCATCGACCGCAGCACCCGGGCAGTTCTGGATGATCCCAAGATTGAGGAGCAGCTTGAGTCGGACAAGTACGATGCTGTTCTCGTTGCGTGCTTCAGCGTTCATTGTCTGGTCTCCAAGTTGACCAGGTATCGCCATCTCGCTGTGACGGGAATCTTTGAAGCGAGTATTCTCACATCCCTTTCGCTCCTATCTGCGCCGGACAGTGCAGGAAAATGGGGAATCGTCACGACCGGAAAGTTTTGGGAGGACCATTTGTCCCACGGCGTCAAGGAGTTCCTCGGCCAAGAGAAGGACGGTGCCAATAAAAAGTTCGCTGGTGTTTTCTCATCTGGCCTCACCGCAGGTGACTTTCACACAGTTCCGCCGGAGAAGGTCAAGGAGAAACTCAAAGAAGCGACGAGACAACTGCTCAACGAGGGACAAGTATCAGTTGTGGTGATGGGATGTGGTGGTATGGCTGGTCTGGAGGACATTATCCGGTCAACTGCTATCGAGGAGTACGGCAGGGCTGATGGGAACCTTGTCTACATCATAGATGGAGTCAAGGCGGGCGTTAACCAGTTGGAACAGATGATCCGCAGCCAACGAGCTTTTCGATAAATCAGCAAGCGCTTCGTTCTATCTCTAGAGTCATATATGCGAACATCTAGAATATGCTGTTTCTTGAATATAAACAAAGAGCTTCTTATGTGCATCCATACACATCAGTGCATGTATTCCATGCTTCAGCTAGCCGTATGGCTTTCATGAACGTTTGGCGAATAACGGATCAAGACAGAAAGTGTCGTAGGCTTCTAATCAACGCGCCTTGTCCTGTCCCAAATCTCATCAACATCCTTTTTGCCCTTTGTTTCTGGCACGTTCCAGAACACAAAGATAGCAGATCCAGCAGCCAGACCTGCAAAGATGAAGTAGACCCATCCATGACCACCCAGCACATCGTTAAGAGCCATGTTCACGATCGGGAAGAATTGGGCCACGAGGAACGTCGCTGCATAGTTGGCTGCAAGACACCAGCTCTGTGTGGCGCCAACAGCTTCTTGCCCAACCAGCTCAGAGGAGATGAGGAACGGAACTGGGCCCAGACCAACGGCGAAGAAGCCGACGAACGCTACCACAGCGATGGCCGAGAGAAGCTTGACTCCAAACACAATCGAGATAGCAAGAATGAAAGCACTGCTTCCTTGGCCGATAATGGATGCAAGAAGACAGGTTTTACGACCGAGACGATCTGGGAGAGGAGCGCAAGCAATGGTCGTGACGAGGTTGACGACAGAAACGAGAATAGTCAGAAGTGCCGATGAAACAGGGAGCAAGTCTGCAAGCAGAGAAACGGAGTACATGATGATCGAGTTGATACCGCAAAGTTGCTGGGCAAACATGATGCCTACTACAGCGACAATAGCGGGCCTGGTGTCAGGATCACTGAGTACCTGGAAGAATCCAAGATGCTCAACTCGCTTGTTCGGTGCTGATTCGGAGGCACTATCCGCCTGAAGCAGCCCATCTTCCTCGGACGCATCCCGCTCATCTGAGTTCCAAGACTCAGTTTCCTCATGGATGTCGTAGCCACTACCGCGGATCCTCTGAAGAGTTCGCTTCGCCTTGGGCGCATTTCCTTGCGCAGCCAACCACGATGGACTCTCTGGAACAACGAATAGACCCAATGTCTGGGCCGTCGCGATGAAAACACCAGTCGCAAGGATCCATCTCCAAGCAGTGCCATAGCTCAGGAAGAATCCCATGGTCTGAACAGCCAGAATACCAAGGTTGATTGAGATCTGCGTCATGAAGCCAAACAAACCTCGTTCTTTAGGCGGTGCAATCTCGCTGATATATAGAGGAACCACGACAGTTGACGCTCCAGCTCCGATGCCAGAGAACAAGCGTCCCAGAGCCATAACGAAGACGCTTCCTGCGACGGTCTCAACGGCTGCTCCAAACAAGTAGAGCAGACCGGTGATGCGCATCGCAGGAAGACGGCCGCGCTTTGACGAGAAAGGACCAGAGGTCAAAGCTCCCAGTAGACCACCGAGGGTGAATATAGAAGATATCGTGGCAAAGGAAGCTTCATCCATAGGAATACAATGGGGCATGAACCCCGAGGGCGCATCGTCTTTCGGCTTGTAAACGAGTCCTTTGATCTTATCGAGAGCGGAGATCGATTTCTTGCGGCACGTAATTACATCTTGAGGAGCGTTGAGCTCGGCCTGGAATAGTTAGCTAAAGTCGTGGAGATGAGCTATGGGTAGCGTACCAAGTGGAAACCGAACTGCAACGACCCCAGCGTGGTGATTACGATGAGCAGGATCAGATAACCGCTGACATCGCGGAGTCTGAGGCCGGCCATATTCGTGGTCGGATTTGGTGTTGCGAAGTATGGGGTATGGTTGAATGAGAGGAAGGGTAGCGCTGAGTTGAGGTTAGAGGCTCAGATCACCTGGGGAAGCTTATCATGAGGGTGGGTCCACGTGCGCTGTGGCTTGGATTACCCCTGTTTCTGGTTCCCTTAAGAACTGTCGCCATCATGACATTGGAATGAGCTTCTGGATCAGAGCAATTTGAGCACAGCGAGGCTGAATTGACCTTGATCTGTAGTATTCGGTAATTTTGAGCCGAGAACTCACTATTGGCGCTCTCGTAACTATTCTGGCCAATGTTCAGCCCTTAAACAGATGCATGTTGGTTTCTTGTCACAAAACAATGCCGTTTACCCGGTAGCATACGCGTTAAGATATGAGAGTTTACGTAGTTTTATTAAACCTACGGCCGCGATTTACTATTAAATACGAGCCTAGCTCCGCAGTTTTCTTTTCTCTGTCTTATTAAGTTCCCAAAACCTTTTCTGTAATTCACTGAGTTTATAGTCTCGCGCGTATTTGAGCTACCACCAATATGTCTGAGACGCCCAACCATGAAGAGCAAATGTTGTACTTTGAAGAGCGCAACACAGACCAGAGTGAATCAATAATATTCTTACACGGTGGTGGAGGAAGCCATATCGAGTGGAAATTGGTTGTCAGTCAACAATCACTGGCATCCTATCATCTGATTCTGGTCGACCTTCCAATGCATTCGGGGTCTCGCGATATCGGTCCCTTCTCACTCGCATCGGCCGCTGATGAAGTACTCAAAGTCATTCAGAAACAAGCTCACGGCGCAAAAGCCCACGTTGTCGGCTTCTCTCTGGGTGCCTTTACTGCATTGACTCTCACAGCGCACCACTCAGATGCTGTGCTGTCGACGTTTGCAACGGGCGGATATCCATACAGAGGACTCTTCAAATGGGTCATGGCACGGCCGGCAGCCATGTGGATCGTCAACAGCATACAAAACATCCCAGGTTTAACGGAGGTGGCATTTCGGAAACAAGGAATTCACTATGAAGAATGGATGGCTGAAGCAAAGAAGAACGAATCAGCGGAGAGAAGTAAGGCCGTTAACAAGGAACTGAGTGAATATAGCATGGAGCATGTCAAAGCTGTTGCTAATTCTGGAGTGAGGACTTGTGTTATTTCTGGGGGAAAGATGGACCAGACGGACGCTATCCAAGAAATGGGAGTTGTACTCAGAGACGGAGGGGAGAAGAAAGGAGTCAAGAATGAGGCCGTCGTTGTAAGGAGTGCTTATCATCCATGGCACTTACAGTTGCCGGAGTTGTTTGCTGCTGGTGTTGCTGCTTGGGCTCAGGATAAAGAGCTGCCCAAGGAGTTTGAGATACTCAACCTACCTTAGTTTAGAATATAAATTACACAACTCTCATTGATATATATCTGTTTTATTTAAAAACCTCACCAAATTACTCCACTTGAACTGATATATGGGAGCGACAAGAGTTGATGCGTCTGCGTTAGGCAGAAATGCAGCAAGGTCCTTCTCTGAGGCCTGCATGATCTTACATTCACTCAGCCGCACCATGCGGGGTGTGACACTATGACCTGAGGTATCTCACTCGAAGCACCTATCTACCTTCCTAGGTAAGGTAGGTAAGTAGATCTTCATCTCTACATCTTACCTAGGCATTCAAACCGCAATCATCTTGAGCGGGCGTCCGCTATGGCCGATCCTCTCTCGTTGGCGGCTAGCATCGCCGGTTTAATCTCACTTGCCGATCTGGTCTTCAAACACACCTACAAATTTATCAGGGCTGCCAAAGATGCCAAAGATGAGATCCAAAGCCTCGTTGACGAGATCAACAATCTTGCCACTGTACTACGACGCCTTGAAGCTTTGACCTCAGACTTGGAAGACGAAGGTGAAGCGTTTGATCCAACATTGAGGAATCACTATTTGAACCATTGCTACAAGACATTCACCCGGATTGAGACAAGAGTCAAGAAAGCTGGTGATAGCTTCAAGAAATCCAAGTTGGAAGGAATCGTCCGACAACTCAAATGGCCATTCTCGTCATCAGAAACAAAGGAGCTTCTGGCCGACCTCTCACGACATAAAGAGACTATTAGTGTCGCCTTGGCTGCCGATTCGATGCGGAAGCTACAACTATCGCTCACAAAGTCTGACGACCTGGATAAGAAGATCACGGCTGTAAGTGACGCAGCAAGAAGGATTGAGATCAACACCCTCATAGCCGTCAGAGAGCAAGAGCAACGCGTTCTCAACCACTTCATGAAATCGAATCCACAGGTTGGACTCGAAACAAGTATCAGACTTCGCCATTCAATGACGGGGCTGTGGTTAACTGAATCTCCGACTTTCATTCGCTGGCTTGAGACCCCTGAGTCGAAACTCTGGTTGACCGGCATACCTGGCGCAGGTAAAACTGTCCTGGCTGGCTCAGTCATCCAAGAGGCGCTTTCCCGCAGTTATTCCTCTCGTGGCATTGGTGTAGCATTCTTCTTCTGCGATTATAAGGACCCTGATACCTGGCAGACTCTGAATATTCTTGGAGCACTTGCTTCTTAACTTGCTCGCCAAAGCGATGAAGCTTTTAAGATCCTGGACCTATACTACACGAGTCTATACCCACCCGAAGGACTTCCACAGACTGCAGATCCAGACGAACTACGGGCCGAGATCAGCAGAATGTCTGAAACGTTCGATCAAGTTATCATTGTTGTCGATGGTCTTGACGAGTGCGGCGATCTGACTGACGAAGTGGTTGACAGCTTGATCCAACTGGCTGACTATTCTGAGAGACTCTCACTCGCTCTTTTCAGTCGAGACCATTACAACATACGTATGCGCCTAGAAGAGGAATTCGAAACTATTCCAATTGCAGCGCATACCGAAGATGTTCGACTATACGTCAACGCTGAAGTCGATAAAAGAATTCGCACCCGGCAACTGCAGCTTACAAGTATGGACATGAAGGAGGAGATCTTGAGGGTTCTGGTAGATAAGGCTGATGGAATGTAAGTTCATGTTGGAACCCCGCAAGCTCAAGATTATAGTAACAGAATCTAGGTTCAGATGGGTGGTATGCCAGCTGGACTACCTTTGCAACTGTGCCCATGACCAAGAGCGCCGCGAGGCCTTAAACAAGCTTCCTCCTGACTTACCTGAGAGCTATCGTCGCCTTCTGGAGAGGATAAATAACTGCTCCCCAGGGGTTCAAGCAATGGTCCAGATGTGTCTACAGTTCATGGCCGTCACGGATCCCAGGTTGACAATCCTCGAGCTGCGGCAGGCCATTTCGACTTCAACAGTGGAATACCTAAACGAGAACAATATGATACCGGAACACGAGATAATAAAGAGATGCAGCAGTCTTATTAGGAAATCTACGAATGGGATATACTTCGAATTTGCCCATTTCTCTGTTCGAGAGTTTCTCGAAAACAAGAAAGCACTCTCTCAATCGACTGGTTTGGAAAAGTACTGGATTACTCGGGAGACAAGAACTTCTCTCCTTGCTACTCAGTGCCTTCGTTTTCTACAAATGAAGAACTTTGAAACGATACCTGACTCTTTCGACGAACAAGTTGCTGCAAGTCGCCAAAGGAACGAGACCTACCCATTTTACAGACATGCTGCTCTCTTATGGATCACACTCACTAAAGATGGACTTGAGAACTCGACCATCTCGGGCTTAGTCAGGTCTCTGTTCCAACCTTCCAAGCGCACCTACTTCATGTGCTGGGCTATTGAAGTTTTCAAGCATGTTATGTATGCCACCGGCACTTCATCAGAATCTAAAGGCAACCACGAGTGTGTAAGACAAGCTTGGAAGATTGTAACACTCCCTTCATTCCAACCACTCCATATGGCTGCTGCCTTGAATCTTCCCGAGATATGCAGCTTTTTGATCCAAGCGGGCTCGGATGTCAATCGAAAACTTGATGCTGCAACCACTCTTGATCTTGCAATGATGACTGTGCTCGCAGTCCCTGGGCTGCCAGATATGAGCGACAGAAAAGCCAAACATCGAGAACTCATGACTGATGCGAGAAGGAACTTTTTGCCCTCCTCCAAGAGACGAAACATGACAATACACTGTCTTGTTGCGGCCGGAGCACAACCTTCAAGCCACGTTATTCCCCCAAATACACTCTCCGTCTTCTCTTTCGCTTCTCTCTTTGCAGCAATATTCAATGACTTGTATCCCATCTTTCAGCTCCTTTGTTGTCATATCAAGCCATCTATGTCTGAGATCAGGGTTCTTCGAAAATGGCTCATACCAACGAATGCATCAGACAACGATGCAGAATTATCAGCTCGCATAACGCTGCAACACCTTGGGTCAACGGGTGCTTACTACACGGACTGGGGCGCAGATCTTGGTGCTGTTATATGGGGCTGGGCTCTCGAAAGCAAATTTTCCCTGACAAGAGATTTAAGTTTAGTTGGGTCCTCTTTCTTCATGTCAGAGGATGGTCTAGTTACCCAACTTCTGTCAGCCGTCTGCAGTGACAATGTCAACTTGATCAAGTCCTGCCTCGCTGATGGCCGACTTGAGAACCAAGTTTCTCACTTCGGGCCTGCCCATGGACTACTACATCTGGCAATCAAGCACCATGCCTTCAATGCGTTCCAGGTCTTGGTGACTGCAGGCTATGACCCTTATGTCCAAGACGATAATGGAGATTTGCCCATTCATTTATGTGAGCGCCAGCACGGTTCGCAGTCTTTCAAGATATTCAAAGATCTTGGAATATCCTTCATCAGTCAGAACAAAGAAGGTTACAACATATTTCATTTTTGGGCCCAAGACCGCCCCTTTGACAATCGATTTGTTAATGATATGTTCGCTTTGGATTCCCAAGAGACGATCGAAGGCCTCCAGACAAAAACACCTCAGGGTGATACACCATTGGTCATCTTGTTCAAGCATGTTGGAGAGAGCCCCATGAGAGAGCATTGTGACCTGGACCTAACTGGGCTGTGCTCTGAAATTCTACACTTAATAGAGGGAACTTTCCGAGGACCAAGGACAGAAGTGAGTATGGACGCTGAAACAGGAGGCCCCAGTCCCATGGAAGCCATGCGCGTGTTTGAGGCTATGGTGCGAGCTGAACCAACACCATTGCATTGTCTTAGCCCGTGGGTTTCAATACAGCAAGTGCAGCTACTAATAGAAGTCTATCCTTCGGCTATAGACAACAGGTGGGAAGGTAAATTGCCGGTTGAGAGTTACATCGAAAACACAATAAAAAAACACGAATATCCAAACATATACATTGTCGAGATACTCTTACCAGCCAATCTAGTCGAATCTGTGCCGAGTCCTGAACAGACTCTTTGGAGCTTTGTCTGTGGCCTATCGAGCAACGCTGGATGGTTTCGTAAGAAACAGCCCAACACAGACGAATTGGATGCCATGATAGGACTCATGCTTCGACGGGGAGCGATGCGGGCTCATGAACAACAGTTGAGTGAGTGTGGACTGGGGCCACTCCTCGCCACTTATACCGACTCATCCATGTCGACAATTCGAAGCGCCATCCAACAAACCGAGTATTGGGAAAGCATACGAAGTTCCGACATGATATCTCTTTTGTTCCAACATGCTATTCACAAAGGAGAGTTCGATACGATTCGCCTTCTCATCAAGTATGGAGCTGACCTCTATCATCGCGTGAATGGCGACTCTCCCATCGAGACTGCGCTTTTTGCCCCCAAGGCACTTAACATTTGCAGTTCCGAGTATGGCACCAGCGTTCTGAAAGAGCTCTTGGAACATTCTGACAGCGAGATATTGTTCAAAACCTTCCCGGGAAACGGTGATCTAACACTTTTACATACCCTTGCCACATCGGAGGATGCAACGAATATACTTTGGCTGGCGGAAGCGCTTGTCCAAAAAGGAGTCGACGTTAATCAAATAGGACCAGGCTGGGAAGCAGAGCCTGCCCTCGTCTATCACATTGGAAAACATTCTTTCCAATTTGCAGAGCTACTGCTGGATTTGGGGGCTGATCCGTTTGCTAAGGGTAAGGATTCTTTCGATGCGATATTGAAATCCGTCATTATCGATAATGTGACAATATTTCGAAGTATACTGGGTCACATCAAAGAGACAACGAACCCGTTTCTTTGGGGCAATTCAGTGAGCTTTCCAATGAAAATTCGTGACGAGAATGTTCTCGTAAAGGATGGAAGCATACTTCATTTGGCATCAAATTCGAGCAGTGCCCAATGTTTGGAGTTCATACTCGAACAAGGCTTGGTACCGAAAGAGAATTGGGCCACAGAAAAAGGACTCACGCCAGTACACATTGCTGCCTATAGAGGGTCTGTTGATGTTATCAGACTTCTGCTTGCCAAGGGCTTCGATCCTATGGCAAAGGATGAATTGGGATTCACTCCGCTGCACATGGCCGCCGATGGAGGGAGTTTGTCTGCATGTCAATCCTTACTCGAGCATGGCGCATTCCAATCTCCTAACGCAAGTGGAGAGACCCCAGCAAGAATTGCTTTCGATCTAGAATTCGAAGAGATCCTTGAGCTTTTGGAAGGGAAAGATCTAGATGATTATGAGCAAGGTCTGTTGACTGAGGAGGTTAACATATCGGGGAAACACATCAGGCACTTAGCAATGTCATTCGAAAGAGCTGTCGAGGAAGAGGATTACCAGAGGATGAATCATATGATTAAGAGAGGGTGCCCGATCGACATCTCCTTACCAGAGAACGAAGGTTTATCTGCACTGCTGCTTGCTCTGAAGCAAGAATGGTCAACCATGGCTGGAAGGCTTTTAGACCAGGGGGCAAGTCCCTTAACCGCCGGATATGTGGATCAAGACTGGCTTGGTGCAATTGAAATAGCAGCTCGTCGACCGGGTCTCAATAGACTGTTACCAGACTTGTTACGGAACTACATTTGGGACGGAGGCGACTTGGTATATGGGGGCGAGTTCCCATTCCATGAAGCCCTACACAAAGACAGTGCTCGGGGCGTCGAACTTTTACTTGAAGTTGTAGAAGAATGTATTGACGAAGTTGGGTAAGTTGATCAAAATGTTTTGATAACGGGCTTATTAAGAGACATCTAGGTTTCCTCAAGCGTTGAAAGCAATACTAAATCGTCTGTCCCAAAGGACATTCGAGAGCGAGGACAGCTGGAACTCAGGGACCCATTGCGCCAATATGACACCGCTGCACATTGCCGCGTGGGGTTCACTTGAGTCGGCAGCATCTCTCTTGGTAGAGAAAGGAGCAGATATTAATGCACCTGATGAGAACGGATGGACTCCCCTGATATACGCAGGGAATTCTGATATGGCACAGCATCTGGTGTCACTTGGGGCTTCTATATCAGCAATATGCAGGCTTGGATCACTTCCGGCACTGATCAACTGGTTTGGTGCCGATTTGTTCCGTGACCTGTATCCGACCATCCTTTCACGCCTACCGGAGGAATTATTCGGTGCCTCGACACCCTCCCGATTTCCAATGAGATGCGAGGCCACATCGCTCACTCCTGAAGTTTTGGAAAAGCTTTATGAGCTCAAGTATGACCTTCTGGCCGAAGACGACGTTGGTCCGAGTATGATGCATTGCATCATGTGTGAGGATGACTTGCTGGGCATCGTGCTCCATAGTGAAAAGGGACTACACGGAACGAGTCCATTCCCATGGCATTTGGAATGGCGTCCATTTTCAAGCCTCGACTTCTTGACCTCTTCTTTCAGTCTGCTTCGAAAGAAGGTACCGGCAGAAGAGCTCAGGAAAATCCTGAATCTTGAACCATTGCGTGGGTGGAGCCCTCTTTGTCATGCTGCGGCATTGAATCGGGTTGATATTGTTGAAAATTGTTTGGAAATTGGGGCAGACATCGACTTCGAGGGGTCTTGCTTTGGATCAGCAATCATGAATGCAAGTGCTTGTGGGAGTCTAGATGCTGTGAGGCTTCTAGTTCGCAAAGGAGCCAAGGAGTCCTATGGATGCAACGGCAGGTTCAGAAGTTGTTACTTGTTGGCGGGAACCGAGGAGGTTAGAGAATGGCTTCTCTGTGGCCGATTCAGGGATCAACTGGGCATCACTGAACAGCCCGATTCTCAGAGTCCACAAGAAGTAACCCCTTGGCATGGCTATGTGCAGGCCAAGGTGAAACTTTATGGCATGAGAGCTCGATGGCCAGAGGAGTCAAGTTTGGATTATGCGAAGAGATTATTTGAGATTAGAAGGAGCTGGCAAGGCAGGATTGTGCCTGTAGTTGAGGAAGTATCAGTATCCATACTCGACGTGGATTCAGGAACAGAATCTGGTGAAGAATCGGGTTCAGTGACAGGATCAGATTCGGAGCCACTGACGGTCGTAAGCTGGGAGTCTGGGAAGCATGGAGTCTAGGAGAGAGGGTACGTATGGGAGCCAAGTTTGGATAATGTCCTTGCTATTGATGATCTCTTGATTTCTTTTGTATTTCTTCTCCGTTTTATCGTTAGCACGAGATTTGCAGGTTCTTTAAATCAGGGGCTGATATTAAAGACAACAATGATTGCATCTGAACAAACAAGTTATGAGCAAACATCCAGTTATCGTAGCAAATGCATCATTAACTTAACCACCTAGAATGCCTAAGAATATATATACCTTAGGTACACTTAGACCACAGAGGTAATTCACCACCCTCAGTCGCCCTGCACTCATACACGTGCGTTGCATCCTTCCCCGATGGATCTCGCGGCTGTCACTTCTACTGCCAACTAAATGAGAGTGTCAAGTTCTGCGATGTGGAGGGAAAACTTGCCAGAGTTCGTGGCCTCGCAATGTGGATGGAGCCTTCGAACGATGGCGTGAGAGCTCATGATCCGACTTGATATCATCGATCGAACCTTCTTATCTCCTCTTGCGGGCTTTGAGTTTCATCTCAGAAACGCTGACCGCCCTCGAAGAGAAAATATTATACCTGTTACCTTGGTCAATACGCTTCAGGGCACCGCCGAGGGACTTCCGGATAGCGAGCGCGCCAACTTGCTTCGGTTCTGGTTTTAGAAGACTGAGGAGGGCAAATTGCGAGGACACAGCGATGCCCTGTAAGTTATCATCTAAAATATAGACTACCCCATTGATTAACACATTTCAGCACCCAGTGGATGATTCGCCTCAACAATACCGGGATCGTCAGTTGGACCGCCTTCGCTCAGACTGTCCGTGACGTTCACTACAAAGGCGCGGAAGATGTTATGGACCTCACCCTCGAATTTGGGAACATTATTCAGGGCGATCTTGCTTCGGACCGAATCTTACGTTTTGACGACAAAATCACTGTGCGCGTCACGAAAAGGCCAATCCGTTTAGGTGTCTGGTTTGACGACAGGTTCACTCGAATTACGATCCATAAGGATAAGCCTCTACCCTATCACCTCCCTCCAGAATGGCCCCGCGTTATGGAACTAGAGCCTGAAAAGGAGCTCCGAAATTAGGTTCAAGTTAGCTGATAGACAAATAAATTAAATAATACCTTAGGTAATGTATCTAAGTCTTTAGGCTACCTATGCAATCACTTGTAAAGTCGCGCTAGAAAATCAAGGCTAGGATCCAAATGAATTACTGAGTATAGGAAATATTATTACAGAGTTAAATCAGGCGCGAATTGGTACAACAGATGGCGCAAGTCTGATATATCTCGGATCCTCAGGGTCAACACCAAACATAACCGTAGACGCCCCATCGCTCTGTGACTTTATCTTATCCCAAGGCCGATAACCCGCCAACTCATAGTCCCACCATGGTCCACGAACAGCATGCGCAATCGCCAAGAACGAAGCTGGTAATTGTGGAAGACGCTTTATTCTGTTACGGATGATATCGATGACGGAGACAGTGACAGAGAGGAGAAGCATGACGGTCACGGCGATGAGAATACTGCATCGCACGATATACACTGGTTCTGTGATGTGTGCAACAGTGGGAACAGAAGATGTGCCGAAGTATCCTGCGGTGCTGATGGATACAATTGCATGAGCCATGTTTCCGAAGAAGTGTCCGAGATCCTTCGCCGTAGGAATGGCGTAAAGAGAGTCGAGGGTATCATCAACGATGCCGATCTGGTTTCTGAAGATATACCACGGGATCGCTGACATGTAGATACTAAGCGCATCTAGAGCGCCTGTGTCGAGTGCTGTTTGGTTATCTCGAGGGGATTCGGTGCAAGATGTCATGACCGTTCCGTTGAAAGTGCACGAGCCGACGAGCCATTTGATAGAGGGAGTGCACTTTGTGCGAGAGATCCAGTCTCCTCCGTCAGTCTGCACCAAGCTCTTATCATTGCCTCTGTTCCTCAGTGCCGTCTCATTGATATTCGGGATAGCTTTCGTCGCTGAAAGAAAATACGTCGCCCCTGAAGTGGGGATCTTGTCATTCCCATGCTTTGTGGCATTACTCCAGAGTCTCATCCGCTGAGAGCCTTGAGATAAGAGTTCGATGCTCGTTACGCTGTCGTCAGGGAGTGTGAAGTTGTAGATGGTGTTTCCGTCCTCCTTGTAAGATGTATAGTTTACTTCAGTTGCCGCCTCGCACCCGGCGGTCCAGTTGAAGAAGACCAGACCATGATATGTCGTGTTTGTTGCGAATGTCAGATTGTGTGTTGGAACGGGGCCTAGGATGCCTGAGTCGACATTGGCGAGAGCGTTTTGGGACACGAGACTTCCGACAAAGGTGAAGACTGTCTGAGTGAGAAACGTGTCGTTCTTTGACAGAGATGGATGGAATGGCATATTAGGACTCGCACCCATGGCTTTCGACAAGGCCGTGACGTTCGTTCCCGCAGCATCATCAGGTGAAATCGGAAGCCCAACAACACCAGTTCCCGTCTGGTTGTATGAATACGGCCCAACAGTAAGAGAAAGCGTGCCGACAGGAACAAGCAGCGTCCTCGTGAGAATTAAAAGCGTATGCATAAGTCCATACCACCAAGAATACTTGGCGACTGTGCGCATAGTCAACAGCGTAACGCCCTCCGAAATATCATCCAAATCTCGAAGTGCAACAGGCATCTGTGTGGTCAAGGCAAATAAGTGCAGCCTTCGAAAGTCAAAGACTACAAATTGCACGAAAACAGCGGCTGGTGCGAGAAGTGCGGAGAGGGCTATACCGGAGTAAAGCTGATCAACTACAACACTATCACCTGTCCGAAAAACACGACGCTTGGAGACATCGTTGTCGATTACAGCTCCGGTGTAAGACCATGCGACGCAGGTGATTGCACCGGCTAGGTAGATGCCAAGAATAATGACATACCACTTCAGCCATGGGTCAAGTTCGTATAGTTTTTTGAGGTTGTTGTTTTGTGGTGGGAGAGATTCATCAGAGGTAAAACCGGGATTCTTGTCGTCTGTCCGGTCTTCCTTTTCGAGGGAGGAGTACGCCGCCGGTGTAGACATTTTTATTGTATGTAGTCTATAAGGAAAGGAAAATGACATGAAGAAAGACTGGAGAAAAGTCGGTCGGAGGTGGAGGTGTAAGATGGGACGCGACACGGACACGGACTACGGACTACGGAGTATGTGGGGGCCACGGATGTAAGCAAATTAAACGTGAAACGGGCAATTGATCGCTAGCCTTGTGAAACAGTTGATAAAAATAGACATTGCAACCCAAAGAAAGTTGTAGGATAAGTTTGTCTAATTCTGGATGATATTTGCCTGATCCTTGGCTGACTCTTTGAATAACGGCAGAGCCTGAGGGAACTATTTGATACAGAATGATAGATGGAGAAAGGCGTGGTAGCATATCTTCTGTTACTATATGTCAGTTATTTAGGGACATGATGGTCTTTTTAAAAGCAAATAGTCGTGTGGAATTTATTCTAATATATACAGGAAATCTACCTGACCTTAGTCCATGAATCGTTATTGTCAATGCCAAGCATGTTTCGGTGTTGGTTGAACGTGTGCCTTAACACCGAGAAGATGATCTTCCCCAATCTACTGAGAAACACTGCGGATATCAACAAGAAGATCACCATTTCCAAAAGCAAAATTCTGTCCCTTCACCTTGCCATCGCCACGCGAACATTGATCCAAGATCGCCCCCGCGGCTCGAGCAACATCCTGGCTATTCAAAAGTTAGAAATAATGTCATGGAAAGCAAAATTTCTAGAGGCGACTTACCAGCGAGAAGTAGAAGTCTGGTCAGCGGGAATTGTAGGGGTCAAGCCAGTAATTTGGGTGTTTCCACGTCTGCAGAAAGAGACGCCGGAAATATTTCCAGTGCAGCCTTGGTCACCGAGACCAGCGAGAAAGTTGATGCACTCAACGGCTTCGTTGACCTATTTATGTTAGTATTATGGCTGGAATGGTGATGAAGGAAAGGTTGAAGGCATACGTTGGCGAGACTATCTCCGTCGAGGGAATCGAGACAGCTGACGTCTCGAGCCTGGAGAGTGTGAGGAACAGCAAGAGTCGAGGAGATGGCTGTGAGGAGAAGAGTGGCAGAAGTAGCGAAGTTTACCATTTTGGCGGTTGAAGAAAGGTAATGAAGGGTTTAGTTGTTTAAAAGTCTTGTAGTTCAGAGTTGTGAGGTGATGAAGATGAGTAAAATAGAATAGATAATCCAGAGGAAGGCGGTCCCTTTTATCCTCTTTCTCTCTCATGAAATACTATACTATCTATCTGTGTCTCTGAAAGTGAGTCGGACAGTCGGACAGTCGGGTAAGACTGCTCCCCAAACCTCCGAAAATCTCGGAAACATATTGAGTTCTTGCGATCCTTCCAGAAGCCAAAACACAAGCCCATGCAGCCACGGTGCTAAAAGTGGTATATCTTGACGTGTCACTGAGTTATCGTTTGGTTAGTAATGGTGCTGCAAGCAAGGATCCCCCATGGGAAGCTGACAACGCATAAAGTGGCATTGCTGAGGCTATGAAACAGAATTTGTGCAACCGGGTGAAATATAATAATTTTTGCTGCAAGGGATATATTATTTTGCCAATTAGAGTTAAAAAGGCTCTCAACTATGCTTGGAACTGATTCCCAAGTCCAGAAGGAGAATAATTAATAAGCATACTATATCGACCTAGGGTGAGAATGTCTGGGTCACATTTAAAGTTCCGGGCATCTATTTCCATTCTATAGTCGCTCGCTCTTGGCGACTATCATATCCGAACTCAAGGCGATCGTGTGTTATTGGTTGTCAACCACAGCATCGCATGTAAGTGCTTACACTTCCCCTCCTCGCATTCTCAAATAGCTATCTGCTTAGGCCCCCAAAGGCTTGACTTTTCAGCGAATCCGAGAACGAAAAAGTATTGGGTGAATTCATAAGCATGAAAAATACAACGCTGCTCAATGTACGAATGAGATCGGTGTACTATCCGCTGATTGTTGACCAATGAAGACATCATGAGAACCAACGCTGCTGAAACTAAGCCACTTCGCATGAATAATGGATCCTGCAATATAAGACTAGAAAACATTTGAATTTCAGGTAATGTATGCACAAGAAGGTTATGACCAGTGCCTCTGAGCCTGATCACGCATGCTATATGCGTTTGGTGTGTGGTAGGCCAACTCTGCCTACCAATGAATACCGGCCATATTCCATATTTGCCATCTTATTGGGCAACATTTCGAATATCAATCATGAGATGCTCATTACCCCAAGCGGGCATTTGACCTCGGACCTTTCCGTCATTGCGAGAGCATCGATCCAGGATAAGTCCCGCGCCTCGAGCAACGTCCTGGCTATTCAAAGTTAACAACACTGCCGTATACAGGAATGATCCAAAGGGGTAGAATTAACTCACCAACGGGAAGAAGAGGTCTCGGAGGCAGGAAGACCGCGAGCAAGACCAGTAATCTGTGTGTTTCCCCGTCTACAGAATGATACGCCAGAGACACCGGCTACACAAGCTTGGTCGCCGAGACTGGCGAGGTAGTTGATGCATTCAACAGCTTCGTTGGTCTTCTGAGTGTTAGTCATTTGCAGAGTGAAGACGAGGAATCAAAGACATACGTTGGCCATGGAATCTTGGCCGAGCTGATCCATGCAATCGTTATCGTCACGAGTCTTAAGAGGGTTAGGAGCAGCAAGAGCCGAGGAAACGGCAGTGAGGAGGAGTGCGACGGAGGTGGCGAATTTGACCATTTTGGTGATGTTGGAAGGCTGTTGATGGGTGAAACAGATGAGATGATACTGAAAGCTGTGGTTTGATGAAGAGAGGAGGATATATCTCGTCGATGGGAAAGCTCTCTTTTATAGTCCTCCTCGCGAGACTCAATTGCATTTATCCGCCAATATGTTTGTTTGTTACGTTGAAATCCGACGGTCCGCAGGGACTCAAAATCACATTGGGCTTGTGATTCAGTCCGAGGCTATAGCGATGAGGCTAGGCTCGCGATGCTAAAATTGGGATATCCGAAAGAGTTGTTCAGGGATCGCCAACGAGAGAAGCTTTGCGTACAGGGGACCCCGTGGTAACGCTGACAACGCATAGCTCACAGGTCCATGTCATACCAGAATTGTCAGCAGATCGCATAACACGGAGTTCCGTTCTGCGGCACAGATTCAACTGAAATTTAACACTTTGGTTTGAACACAATGACGAGCCGCTTACATTATAAACAACCGGACAAACAAGCTCTGAAACTTAGGATACTGTGCTAAATCCCAAATCGAAGAGACTATATCCCCGTTCTACAACCGTTTCAGCCCAACCAACTCACTATACTTCGTACATAGCCCTATAGAAAAACTCCCGAGCGACGATCGCTCAGATGGAAAGGCTTGTAATCGGTCAGTGGATAAAAAGGAACCTCCTGTATTAAACGCTCAAGTCTCTAGCCGCCTTGGGATAGTCATTTTACACAGCCCCGAAGGGTTTAGCTATGGATGCGGAGAAAGACTTCTGTTGGCACCTGATTGTGCGGTGAGATTTGGCGAGGAACACGGGAATTAAAAAACATAATAAGAAGTAGAGCGGTAGAACATATCTGCCGAGTGCGGTGAGATTCAACCCTGAAGATGGAAGCTTGCTGGTCTACCCAACCTCCCATAATCAATTCCTTACCCACTGATTACTGGCGGATACAGGTGCAGATATCACTGAGCCATTGACACCAACTTGGAAGTTGAATTAAAAAACGTATTATTCTGGGGATAATTTATCGTTTTCGTATTTCTGTTGAAGTTTTTACAAGAAGGAATTGACGCCATTTCTCCAAGCTACTACGTATGAATGCCCTAGACGGTTGATATCTGGTAGCTCAACAATGCCGATCAACACATAGCCATTCACTTTCGCCATCTCACTGAACAACCCGACGGATGTCAACCATAAGGGTACCCACGGCCCAAGCCTCATTCTGACCTCGAACCTTTCCATCACCACGCGAGCACTTATCCATAATGAACCCAGCACCGCGAGCGACAGCCTGACTGTTGATGAAAGTTAGTAGCGGCTCCTTATAGAACAGCCCGAGGGGAGAGACTTACCAGGAAGCAGATGCTTTCTGACCACTAGGAAGGCGGACAGCCAGTCCAGTGATCTGTGTATTTCCACGCCGACAGAAGGACTGGCCTGAGACACCGGCTACACATCGCTGGTTACCAAGGCTGGCGAGGTAGTTGATGCACTCGACAGCCTCGTTGACCTACGAAAGGGTTAGTTACGTGGTTAATAGTAGTGTGAAAGACATACATTGGCCAAAGTATCTGCTGGGAGGTGATCCATGCAGCTGACTTTGCGCGGCTCGAGAGTATGAGGCGTTGCCAAAGCTGAAGACGCTAAGGCGAATATAAGAGTGACGGAAGTGAAAGATGGAAGCATCTTGTTGATATTGGGATAGGTAATAGGGTTGATCTATAAGTGGTAGTTGCGATGGTGAAGAGTGAACCATAATATTAATATACCGGTGTGAAGGCTACCTTTTATTCTTTTTCTCTCTGCCAAGACCTTTGTATCTTATCCGTCCTCAAAGGGGATATTGGTCACGATACTACCCAACATGCAAAAGGAGAACTCGATGTGCTTTCATTTTGACATCTTTTTCCTGATGTTGTCGTGCCAAGAGTTTAGAACTGTAATCACAGTCCTCAAATTAGAGGACCTTACTGCGTAAGGAGCAAGTCGAGTATGCATCACCAGTAAAAGGAGGTTTTCATGCAAGAAGTCTTGGGAATACGAGAACCGCTGACGAGTTAGGGTGCCAGTTTGGCTTACATGATCTGATCTTCGTTACCTGGATAAGATGGCATTCCTTGCTTGTTACTACTTAAGAAAAATTATTGACTGCCCTAAAGCTCAAATGCAACACATGGCAGGGCATCTCGGGATATGATTAACCGAAAGAGTGTGTCTGTCTATGATTGGCAAATGCAAAAGACCCCGGCGTTAATCACTCACGATCAGCCTGATTTTGGCCTACCTTGGGAAGAGACCTTACTCAGCCTCCTAGGGCGGAGTGCTTAGAATAGCATGCGGGATCAGAAGATGTGCCGCATACCAAGACATAGTGACAGAATAACCAGTTCACCCACTTGGAAATTTCTCCCTCAAATTACTTGACTTATTCTATCACCCTCTTTATCCTCCAAGAATGTGCCTCTGATTGACCCACCTGAACAAATGCGGACAGGAACTTCTGCTCGCATCTGACTCAGCTGGCGGGTTGAAAAGCGAAGAAGCATGCATGCCTCGAAGACTTCTGTGAACTTTAATCGACAAATAGTCTTTGACTGTATATATATGCGTGTGTTTTACACAAATAGCCGCGGAAATAGTAAAAATGAGGTGCATTGAGCAAGAGAAACAGACAGACTGGATACACTTAGAAGTGCTTGTCTAATACCATTCTCCCCTCCGCATGGTGGAATAACAAGAATTTGATTGGAATAGGGCTCAAAGTGGTCTTATATGCTTATGAATGATCGCAAGACGTAGTAAGCACTGGTGTAAACCTACCAAGGCTTGCCATCCATCACTTGCGACCGGATATTAAAGTAGCGTTCGGGGAAATTATCTTTATCCCATGGACCTTCTTGTCCGGGATATGATATTATATCATGTCTTAAAGAAAGAGCGTGCAAATTATTAGAGCTATAACTGCCGAAGGGATCTTCAAAGTTTCCCAAGTGCCGCACTAGATGCCACCTCCCACGACATGTCATCCGGCTCCACATCGAATTAGATTGCTTCCATTCCGGCTTTGTGTTTGACGGCTGTTAGTATGTAACCAATATTCGGGCCTTTCAGTATGGCGATGCTCTGAATTCTGCAATTGATCAAAAATTGCAATTGGATTGCTCATTTATCGACCCAGTTTGTTCTGCTGCATAACGGTCAAGGAGTCGTGCCACCCCGGCTTCTACCCAATGACTTCAAGTGCGGGGTCTCAACTATCACAGGCATTCCAGAGGCAGACCGAATGATATCATGGACAAGAAATTCGGCTGAGCATGTGAATGAAGGTGAGTGTTTGTGTTGGTTCTGAAGGCATTGCAATAAAAGGGATTGCAATAAACATATAAGGCGGTTGTTACCCAGTTCTTAGTTATCTGGAACTCACGCAGACTTGATGGAAACTACCTAAGAGTCTCCATATTCTCTTTGCAAACCGAGAGAATTATCTATCTTTAAAACCATTCCTTACAATGGCTTCTTACTATCCAGAGGGAGAATGCTACTTCGTCAGAAGTTCTCTGAGATACCACAGTCACTGGACTGCAGAGAACCAAGAGCAGTTCTATCGCACCGTTCTTCTTGAATACAATTGGAACGAATGGCGGGCCAAAGATCAGACAACCAGAAACCATCAAAGATCCTCATGGAGACATGGAACTTCATCCAGGACTCGCTATGGAGACTGGGACCGATTCTGGGTGGGCGAAAGCAGAGACAGAAGCCCTGACAACATGCTCAGAATCCATACCCATCTCAACAGTCTCAATTGGAATGAGTGTCGGGACCTCGATAGAGGTGGTCCGAGAAAGTACATCCTTCGACCCGTGAGGGTTGAAGACCTAAACACTCAGTGGCTTTGGATCGACGCTACGATCCCTTTGAGAGCTATCTATTTCCCTGTCTCGCAGAGAACAGACCAGGCCTTCCCTACTCTGTGTACCTATGTCGTTATCGATTTCAGACAGAGAAAGGAGATTGAGATCATGAATTTGGCCGGGCAGTTGCAGAGGTTCCCTGTCACCTCGCATAACGGGTTGGGATGGAGAGATGATATTACGTGGGGCTTCAACCTCCCCAACATCATTGCCTATCTGACCATTCCGCACAAACTGCGCAATCCCGAGCAGGGTTTATTTAGAACCAAGAATCGGGGCGATGAGCTGGTTGTGTGTGCCACGGCATCGCGAACTTGGAGAAGCAGCGTGTCTACACTTCACCATGGTCTTTTTATTCGCGAGATGGACTTTGCGAACATCCTCAGCGCTACATTTGGTGTTGAAATTGGTTGGAGACCATACCAGTACTCCTCTTGGATCAAAGGCCTGATCCTCTCGCTTGTGGAGACGGCCTTGGGCTTTGTTCCTGTGGTTGGTCCCCTTTTGTCGGTTTCTTTTGGAATGGCTGTGCAACTATTGCAAGACCCTGGGTCATTCAGCCATGACAACGTCCTTGACCTCGGAGCGGCCGCTTTGGAGAGTCTCCTTAACTCGGGTAGTAGATCTCAGAAGTATCTTGCGCCAGACTGGCTTGCCAAATGTCCATGCGATGGTCGGCAGAGAAATCAACCTTTGAGCGATGAGGAGAGAGCTCGTCGTATAGAGCGTGGGGAGGAGATCAACAATCGTCTCACTCGGGAGATGAATCCACAGCCGGTCATATTTTCTCTGCTGGAGCGAGAGCAGCTTCTCAATGGGCGTGTTGATCGTCGTATTGAAGAGATCAAGGATGACGAGGCTCTACACCCAGACAGATACATTCTGCCACCGGAGAGCCAGGATGTCGAAGAGCATGATGAGAAGGATGAATGATTGGTTATGGGAACCGATTCTACCTAAGGTTAGTCGAATGTTCAGCCATAAGAGCCGATCTTGGTTAAGGTTTGTCTAATATTTGACTCGGAACTGATCTTACTTTAGGCTAGTCCCAAGATTATACCATGAAAATAACTAACTTGCCTTTGCCCGAAGGGATAGAAGCAGACGCAATCCTTGTCTTGAGTAGCGTTAACGCTTCCTCCGCTTCAGCCAGGAGGTTCGAACAATTAGAAAATTCAGTCTCAGCTCGTTTTGTTGTGTTATTTGAACATGGTTGTTTATCCATTCCTTCTCAGGCGGTTTCTCGTACAAGTCACTGGGTTGCTGTCACCTCTTGGGTTGGCACTGTTGATTTATGGGATCAGAAAGTGAAGCTAAGGCAAAGAATGACAAACAACTGCTTTGATATTTACACGGTAGTTATTCGCATGTTCGGTTTACAGATATCATACAAAAAACAAGCTTCTGCTTTACAAGACAGAAAGAACACAGTGGAGTGCGTTCTGGTTCGCCAGTGACATTCCCCAACGATTTGCTTCTTCAAAATATTGTCTGAGTTAACCAAATATTTTCCATCCATCCCAAGGGCGTTTGAATGCTTCGTCGTTCTGCCATGCAGAGAAGGGAAAAGCAATATCTCACCTAATCCGTAAGTACCTGGGGAAATTGGCTCTTCTGCTTGGGATCGTGACTGTGAGACACCACCGTCACAACGCCCTGGGTCCTCACTCCTCGGTAAAGTACCCGAACCCCAGTGACGATACAAAGCTCTTGAAGGTGAGGAACCGCATTGAGAATGCGAGAAGCGAGTCCTGTGTACCAATCATTCCATTCATCATCAGTAGGTCGACGAATGATTGGTCGGTACGGCACTTTGAGTATGAAGTGCGGAGGCAGATAGACTTGACGGAGCTTGAAGGAAAAACGACGTAGTTGCGGCATCTCCATGAGAGTCAAAATAAGTGCCTCGACAGATTCGTCCTGTTAGACAAAGTTAGTGAACCGTAAATATTAAGATTGCCAGGATCCTTACAAATAGAACTTGGTCATTAAGGCGGAACCCCAGGCAATCTGAATGCTTCCAAGGAGCAGCCTCCGAATCATTGAAAACAAGCGACTCCAAATGTGGGAAGTCTAAATTGACTTGATCCAGAAATTCGTCATCCATACAGGATAGCGCTCCTGGCAAAATGTCGGAATCCGTCCGATCGAGAAGTAGTCCCTTGAGTCGAGGGAACTTGGATCGCAAGGCATCGTACATCCATACACCGTACTTGGGAGGAAGCTGGACCGTTGTGAGTGCAGTGGGATCGAAATGGTTGATGACAGCGTTGAAGCCTGTCCAATGATTGCGATTCTCGAAAACTAGATTGCTTGGGCCCTTCCACTTTGGACTCTCCCGAAATAGTTTCTCGAAGTTGAATCTCTCTTCAAGGTCGAAAATGCAGAGACGAAAAGTGATAGAATCAAGAGGCCGCATCTGCCGAATGAACTCACTGAAAAGTTCATATTTGCGTGGAGAGTAGTCTGGTATGGCATAGCCTGTGAGAATAATAGTAACATGTCTAAAGCATAAGTTAGTAAGTGATTTAGGTAAACAAAGCTTAGGAAAATGAGAATTGAGATAATCTTACTTGGTGCAGGACTTTATCACATTCATCAAAGCCGTGCATTTCCCGCCAAGCACATTTCTGATTGGACGGTCCAGCTCTCTCGACTGGCTACCGCCATCGATTCTGATGCTCTTGAAGAGTCGCGGAGCAATGACCGACCGGAGGCGCTTCGACACCAACGACACGGTAGCAATACCTTTGAAGTCTACATCGGACATGATCATCCAGGCAATCTCCGGTGGCATGGTCTCCAGAGATGCGGTGGATTCAAGGTCTGCCATCCTCGAGTCTCTTGCGGCTTGGCGAGGGTTTGATGAGAGGGCGATTCAGATGCGTGAGTGTGTGTTTACGAACGAAACAAAAGCGCGACGATGAAATCTATATAGGCAACGGAACAAGATGCCAAATTCCCGCGTGTTCAAAAAGACAAATGCTACACACATGCAAGGTTGCGCAAGAGTTGAAAAAAGAGAGGAATGATGAAAAAACAAGGGATAAGCAAGGAAAAGATAAAAGCGTAGTCCTAATTCACTGGCACCGGGCTGCGAGTGCTAGGTCACTGCATTCAAACTGCACAATGACCCACAGTGCTGAAGTTGTTTGCGAGAAGAAGAAAACGTGATTGGCCGTAAAAATTGTTCAGAGTTTAGACAATGAGAATATAACCTATGACCTAGCCTACAAGCTGCAGGCAGGTTGCCGACCACTGCACCATAGGGGCTCAGATCACGGACTGCCGAAGTTGGGCAACACTCATTTTTCTGAGGACCAGAGTCGAATGCCCTCTCTACTCCAAGAAAAATTGCATCGTGAATTAGTGCTATGTGACTTCTGGCTGAGAGCTCCCAGATCTTGATTATGCGATTGCGCCATGACATTCAGACTGCTAGTCCTGTTATTGTGAGAGTCCACACTTTAGTTACTAGCATTCACGGCATCCTTATCATGCATTATAATTTCCCAAACTGGGGTTTTTTTTTTTA
>JABCJY010000016.1:0-33154 GCA_013184415.1 Fusarium concolor
CTAATGGGCTAACGGACTAATAAATTAATAGACTTATGATAATAGACTGATAGAAATAGATTATTTCTATATTTCTTAGTTTAAGAAGCTAAAGTATAAACTTTCAAAATTGAAATAAGTATAAGAGATCCTCCCGTCGACCAGGAGTTTACTCGACTCCGTACTCAACGGCATACATACATCGAATATTCCTCTCCTCGCCACACCATCCATGGAAAACCATCGCATCCCCGGCATCATTGCTCGTCGCACCACCAGGTCCGTCAAGGCCAAAGTCAGGCTTCTTAATCAGAGGTTCAGACGCACGGGTATAAGGTCCTGTCAACTTATCCGCATACGCGTATTTGACATTATACAAAGGATCACGGAAGTCATGGCTGCTGAAGAACAGCACGTATTTGCCACCCACTTTGACAATGTTGGGCGCTTCAACAAGGACACCGTCTTCTTCTCCAACCCGGTCGAAGATCTTGACTGCGTCTCCAATGAAAGTGACGCCATCGCCTTCGATCTCTTGGAGCATAAACGGTGTACCGCCTGTTGGCCCTGATACGTCGCCTTCGAGCTTGTAAATGAGATAGTTCTTCCCACTATCGGGATCCTTGAAACCACTTGCATCAATGGCGCCTTTGAGATTATCAGGTCCACAGACGAGAGGCTTCTCATCATACTTGTAAGGACCAGTAGGATTTTTGGAGCGGGCCACACCAATGCAATGTCTGCCAGTCTCAATCTCCGGACTGAGGTAAACAATGTACTCTCCGTTGTCGATGCGTCGAATATCAGGCGCCCAGGTATTCTCACCCGTTGTCCAACCCTTGTCGGGGAGGGCATCTTCTTGCTTGAGAGTCCATTCACCAAGGAGATCCTTGGCCGTGGCGACTTGCATTTTTCTTCCACCGCCGTTGGTTGCAACTGCTACCCATGATCCATCTTCGACCTGAATGATGAAAGGGTCTGGAAAGTCGGCGTTGATACTGGGCTTTAGAGTACCCTCGTGTTTAACGGTGAGTTTGAGTGGAGATCGACGGGTAGGGTAAGCTGAAGTGGAGCCGAGAAGAAGGCCTAAGGCAGGCCAGACAAGTCCCTTGGCGATCATGATGAATGTTGCAGTCGCTGAAACTTGAGATAGGATGATCAATGTTTATTCCAGATAATTTACCCGACCTTTATACCCGAGATCAGACTGGCACAGCCTTCGATCTGCAGCGGCTGACCTTGTTTCCAAGCCATCTCATACGTCAGATTATTATGTTATCAGCAGCCGATCGCATCGGATTTCTCACTCTAATTTAAAAATAAACAAGGTACAATTTCCGCTTTGGGAAACACGCTGCGCATCGTACCTGTAAGATAAGCATAGCCTGCCATCATGGTGGGTATCGCGTATAAAACGGGGAATGGCGGTCATTGTTTGGTGTATTTTGTTTCAGCCTTTCGGGCATTTAAGCATGACAACTCAGCGCATCAACGGACTTGATCCGGAGATGGCATTGATGTTCGGAAGTAACGTTGGATCGCAGCTAGATACCCTGGGTTTAAAAAGAGTGCATACACCACCAATATAAAATGGAAATGTCGTATTGGCTGAGCTTATTATTATTCTCTGTCGAGATAATTAACCTTAGTAGCTGCTGGTTGCCAGCTTCATTAGAGAACTGTAACAAGCCAAGATGGCTTGTTACCTTCGGGGTTTTCTTCGTATTAAGTTAAGGTATTAGGCATAATGCCCTTGGTATTTCTTTTTCACATGAAAGATGAGTTTTCTTTCTAGCTGCAATGTGACCCTTGGCCGCCTGGCCCATGTACTCACTCTGAAGACAGGGACCACTGCCATAGACTGGCACATAGCCCGGAGATGTACATGCCCCAACATGGCACCCCGAGAAAATGAAGAATAAGTTACTGATTTCGTATTTAGTAGCATGACCCATTTGGTATTTTTATCGATAAACTGAATGCATATTTAGTTCCGGAAACTGCCACGGTTGTGATAACACTGCTTCGGCAAAACTAGTCGGCACTCGATTAGATGGAGGACACATTTGCCGATATCCGTGGTCGTGCAGAACCAATTTGTATAGTAGGATAGTGCATCTTAGTTAGAATTCCTCCGCAGCAAGATAGTAGCTAAATGATGATATAGCGCTGCCGTTGACGCTATGAATGTCACGTTCTTGTCAACCTTGGCAGTACTCTCTTTGATGACTTTGATCCTTTCTTCGAGCCTCCTACTGCTTGGAATGGATGCGTTAACCGACAGAACTTCATTACACTTACGCGGGTGACGGTTGAGTTGCCGATTGAGATGTACTGCAACAGCGACAACGACCCAGCTTTTACGATTCTTTGGGATGACCTTTGGTTGTCTCCTTGTGTTTGGCAGATGACTGCTAATCAGAGGATTATGGACTTTTTAATAGAGTAGACTTCATAGAAAGCCTAAACGATCCTTGATTGTGATTGTGATCCCCTCAGCACCCATGAACTTATCCTCAGATAATTGCTACGAATAATAGTTTTTATTTAGCTATCAACTGTAGATTTGAGAAAGTCTAGCTTTAGCGACAAGGCTCTGTTACATCTGAGTTAACACTTTATTCGGCCTCTTCTTTCTCCCACCCAACCATGACAGCCAACTCTCGCAAAGCTCCCTCAAATCCAGCAAGGTCGTCAGCCTTAATCTTAATCCTGACAAGGACTCCCACGATCAGACACCATTCAACATTCCCTGCGCCATAAAGTCCTTCCAAATCGGCAGTGAGAGTGTCGAGATTGAGGTCGTCAATTTTCCAAAGAACGCGAACCGCTCCTGGTCCTTCTGGTACATTCATCACCTTAGCTAGTGACCTGGTTTAAGTTGTATTTGTATTTGAGGCAGCTTAGATGCTAAGTTTTCCTCCTAAAGTGAACACCCCAGGAGTTGTAAGAATTATTGACCTCTTGATTCTAGTCCAGCTCCCTAGCCACGAACTCCCACCATCTCAAAGTCAGGCCCAATTGTCCAAGCATTTCTCTCAAGCCTTGGAGATCGGCAGTCTCTGATGTAAATATGACGAACGGCTCAACAAGCCTCCATTCAGCGATTCCTGGTTCGTAAATGATATCCAGAGCTACTTTCAAGTAGTTCAGATTGAAGATCTCTATCGCAGGGAGCCAGTATTGATATCCGATGCAAGTCGTCATTTTCATAAATGCTCTCTTCGTTGCAGTATTGTGAAGTGTGGAAGTGCTTTTCGTTCGGTCCTGAAGCCGAATCAGGACATGGAGAGGCCTTTATGACTTACGATGTCGTCCGATGAGAACCTGGATGGCTGACTGAGCTGGAGGCGGTAAATATGAGACGCTTTGCAAGTATTGTTAATAAGAGCAAGATCATGGCTATAGTGGCAGATATTAACTTCTTCCTCCGCCTTTGTGTCACAACGATCACCGTCCTGACACATTGGTGTTACTTCTGAGTGTGATCAAATGATCAATTTCCCAGTCCCAAACAGCTTCTGTACAGCGTCACAGGAAACATCATTTCGTGAATCGGAGAGTCTGTGGCATACCTGATCGCCCATTCACCATTGGAACAGGTAAGCTCCAAACTGTACAAGATAACGGAAAATAAACCATTCACAGAGATAAAGAGAGCGGATCCAATTGGTTGATGTAAATAAATCTATTACCGTCTATTTCTCATATTAGACGTATCATAAAACCCTTTTCCATTAATCTTTTTAACAAACTCTTACAGGTGAGACTTGGACTTGGTGGGCTCCTCACGACCCTGCAGGTTGGGGTGAGGGGTTCGGACAGGTCGAGTGACAGCGTAGAAGGCAAAGCCAGAAGACTTGGTGGAGAACTGGTGCTGCGTTAGCATCCTTGTCCAGGAAGAAGGGAAATGGTTACTGACCTGGACTTTGGAGCCGACGTGGAAGAAAGCAAAGTCACCGGTGGAGAGGTGGTGAGTGATACCGGTAGCTTCATCCTACAAGCTGTTAGTATCATCTCACATTAAACTACACGGAGTAACTTACCAAAACGTCAATCTGACCGCTCAAGACATACTTTGTCTCCTCAAAGTCGTAGTGAGCAGGACGCGCAGGACCAGCCTCGATCTTGTAGAAGCCGGATGTGATGTGAGCGGGGGCATCGGTCTTTGTGCGGATTGAGTGGAAGTCCGCGACAGTGGCGTTCACACCATCCGGCAGAGGGATGTACTCGTGGCCGGCGCCCTTGATGACGGTGAGAGGGACAAGCTTTCCAGACATTTTGATAGTTGATAAGGTGTATGAAGAGACAAGAAGGGAAAAGAGAGATTAGAATGCGATAAAGGTCAGGGTTTATATACCTGACCGCCGTGTAAGATACTTCGGTAACGGCCCCGATGCTGGGGTTGGATTGTGGGGAAGATATCACGGATCTAGTCCCGGTCTCCACTTCGGGCCGGGAAGTGAAATTAAGAGTTGGAGATCTAACTATGCGACTAATTTGTCCAAAGAAGAGATCCTGAATATTTGTATTATGGGGAATTTAATAAGCCCATAATATTAAGTCTTATTTGTTTATTTGCCCTGTTGACTCTGCGATAAGAACAAAATGTCGATGTGAAATAACCTTTTGCATATCGGGGTTAGCGTAGCCGCCACGGACAACTCTCGGGGTTTGTTCCTCCACGTGATCGGAGAACTGTCATGACCCCCGAGGAGGCTGGACCTATCAGTCACCTCAAGATAAGTACATCTTGCGAATGCTCTGAACTCGGAATGCAATTCGCTAGCGAATATTGCGGCTTACAAGACGAACCTCGCTCCTTGAAAAGATACCTTGCGCTCCTCAATGCTGGCTCCTCAATGTTGGCTCCTTATATTTACTAAGATCCGCCAAACCGAGCAGAATGTCTGATCACCCGCGTATAAGAAAGTAGCCAGATATTTACAAGGCTATTATCTACTAGGTTTATATAATCCTACCAAATATTCTCTAGCAGCTATAATAATAAGAGTTTATTAGGAGTGTCTAGTATATAACAAGCATGGCTTAATACAGGTGGTAAGGCAAGTAGGATTGCTCACAAAGTCTTATTAGAATTAGCCGAAGCCTAATATATTAAAAGTGACTCTTATAGTAGAATACAATTACCTTGAAGGAGAACCGCTTCTGACCTATACTGATATTTATTCGAGTACAACTATAGGCTTAGGAATTACAACCGACTTAAAGTATCTAGTATTTATGTTTTCATGCTTGTTGAACCATTCGCCTTGATGTTGCTGCTGAGGGGCTGGCAAGCGCTAAATCCTAATTGGGGAAATCGATATTGAGTTGGTTGGGGAGTGCGAGGAGGCTTCAAACGCGCTTTTTTGCGGGGAAATGTGACGCGTCTGGCTTCACTGCATTTTTAACCCAACCTGGGGCTTCAAAGTTCAGAACCGTCAAGACGGCCGGGTTCGGTGTGTGGGAAATTATAAGAAATATTAAAATAACTAAATCTATAATACAAAGCGCAATAAATACATAATTTCTATTTAGCTGTGTCACCTTTATTAGTCTCATTAATATTTAGTAGGTATGGCTGGGGTCAGTTGTTTCGGCGCTGCATGGCATAGCGGAGGGTTTGCTGGGGGTATTTAGGTTGGATTCTTTTAGTGGAGGGGGTGGCGGCTTGCATGGTTTCAAAGTTAGCGCGAAAATGGGTACCGCCTGGTAGACTGAGGACATTTGGCCTCTGGAACTCAGACATGGACTGCATATCAAGGTCTGTCTGCGTATAGTGCAACATAGTCCTTTAAAGCTGTTGTAAACGCAGACCTGTCCCGTATTGTTAGAAGCAGACTACATCTCACTGTCGTGCGTCTTGGAGCCTAGTCAGCTATTGTTGGTATATCGAAGGATCAAAAATAGCTACCCAAGCATATGACCTCTGTCGAATTCGCCCCATGCAGCAGTGAGCAATGTATGCTGGCACGACCAACATCTTGGTGACGGTGGCGCAATTGAGGTTAGCTGATATCCCAGGAAGGACCAACGACATGAGCCAATCTTGGATTAAGTTTTGTTCCTGCCTTGGCTTTTCCTCCGCATTCGTATTGGATATTTGAAAATTCAATACGCGAGGTCCACTCAAACGGTTACACAAAACGTACTATGAAACTCTCTAGAGATATTGGGGATAACCAGCCAGCCTCTTCGACTCGACCAACATAAAGAGAGCTGCGAAGAATGTGATCTGCGTCAAGTTGGATGATTTTTGTGCCCAGACGGCGAGCTTGACACGCTGCATATCCAGGCGAACTTGGAAATCATGAGCAGATTCCGAGGAGTCTTTGATGCGTTGCCAAAGCGAGAAGCCTTCCATGCAGCGCCGTAAAAGAACGTCCAAGGCGCCAAAAGCGCCCATAGCCGTGTTGATGTGCTCTTCCACCATGTTTTTGGGGTTGTTCAGTTCTGTGGCTGGAAGAGACGCTGGGTGCCGATCGAAGTAGTATACGAGCTGGGACGAAGCTGAGCATGCCTTTTAATTCTTCAGCCTGTTGTCTCTTCTCTCCCTTTTTGAGGAGGGTCCCCCACACACCATTGATTTAAAAGCCTGGCATGGCGCAGTGCTGTTTCACCGCCTCACTCGGCACCCTACAAGGCATTCTGGGGAATGCCCTGTGGCTTACGTAACAGAGCGCATAAGCCCTCTACTTATCAAGGTCTTCAAGTGCCCTGTAACTAACGGCCTTCTTTCTCCTTCTTCGGCCAGAGAGATTTGCCTCTGCAAAAGTATCACTACCCGAACATGGACTACTCAGGGTATTCCAACTACTACTACAGCACGGAATCCAATCAAGATAACCATGATGATGCCGCAAAAGCGGATGAAACAGATGGGAGCGACATCGAAAATGGCGACTCAGACTTCGATATACTGTCATTTTTTGCTACGGCGTTACAGCGCAATATCAAAGAGAACGAGATTTGGACTACTCTTGTATTGTTCTCCATCCATCTCGGGCCGTGGAATATGTTCCTACCCGGGGATGCTTATTCGGACAGGGATTTCTCTGTGACGCTTCTCTCGCGCAAATTCTTGATTCGTCAAACCGTTGTCGACCTAGATTATTTCCATACCATGCCACGGCTACTGGCCATCAAAACACCGAAACTCAAGGGAAAAGGCAGCTCCCCCTCCCATAATTCCAAGCTGCTCCGCTCTCTAGCCAAAGAGTATCAGATTCTGAAGACTGAGTCGCTGGCGAAGCATGAGAACATTGTCACGGCCTACGGATGCAGCTGGCAAACACTTCCGACAGGCCAGTCTCAACCAACACCAACATTGATCTTAGAGGGCACCAAACTCGGGGATCTTTCTCATTTTACCCGTTCGAGGTCATTAGCGCTGCGTGAACGGCTTAAACTTTGCATCGATGTCACCTCGGGACTGGACGCATTACATACCCATGGTGTGATTCATGGAGATCTAAAACCGGGTAACATCCTCATCTTCAAGCCATGGAGTCAAGGGTATACCGCCAAGCTTGCTGACTTTGGATCCGCCGTGTTACTCAGCGAAACGGCATTTCCGTGCCGAGCGCCCACTGGGACCAGCATCTACCGCGCTCCCGAATGCATGGATGGATCTGCAAAGATGGGACATGATGATCTCTTCAAAACCGACCTTTTCTCTCTTGGAATTACACTGGCTTTCATTTTAGCTGGAAGCTGCTTTTTCGACGATATCATGGCCCTGTCCGTCTCAGACCTACAATCTATCAAGGAAGAGAACAAACTCGCCGCCTGGGTTGTAGCACATCGCGACGATGTTTCGCCACCTATCGTCATGCGGTCGGGGAATAGCGATTGGGTGACGGACCCGTCTTGGGTCGAAATCTCCGTATTCGCCGATGATGATCTCAGTCACTGGTATATTTACCTCTGCGACCAGCTGCTGGCTGCTGACGCCCGTCAGAGGCCGGAATCCGCGAAGGTACCTGCAACGATACTCAGGTACATGCTACGGCGACATTTGCAAACGTTACACAGAAGTGAGACTGCATCTAAAGAGGACGCCTTTTGGGCTAGAATGGCTGTTTTGATGGGAACGAGCAGGGCTCGGTTACGAATGCTAACGGAGGAAAAGATTCCATCCAAAACCCGAATGAGCCAAGCGGAAATTCTTGCCATCGCTCACTGTTGTCTTCAGCCTGGGAGCTACCTCAAGGAAGCAAAGTTCATCATTGAGCATAGCACGGGTAAGAATTTCAGGTTAAAGTGTCGCTCGAAAACATGGCATGCCAAACGCCCTTTCTCGAAATCTCAAGGTCAGCGCGTCTCGATTCCAGCAGCGATTGTGAGCTTGGCATGTAAAATGGCGTACAACGTAGACACATCGTGCGTCCTTCCATGCCTTTTATCTGCTCATAGAAAACTCTAATTTACGAATAGTTTAGATCGCGGGGTTCAACAGCTTATCGATTTGAAAATTATCTCTCTAAAAAAGGCCATGTTCAAGGTTTGTGTTGATCGAGAACAATGCTTATACTGTTTTTTTATCATTAATGGATTCTTTTCTAGCCTTCCCAGAGAAACAACATCTTTTGGATGCCCCCTCATCCTGTGATGAAACTATTGGAGAGCCAGCTACTGCAATATGCCACAAATCCTCGAAACACACATGAGAATCGAGCCGACGCCGCGTACGAATATGCGGTAATGGTTTTCAACTCCGACTCCTCCGAAGAAACAAGAATCGATAGTGCCTTGAAGCTCTTGGCATTTGCTGCCCGGCATGGGCTGGTGGAGGCTCAAGCTTCTGTTGGACGTCTTAGTGAGGTTTTTGGAAGACCCCTTGCGGCTTCCCACGACGAGGAGATGGAGTGGTTGCTAGTGGCATCCAGGGCAGGCAGTACAACAGCCCTACGACGTTTCCGCGATTTAAATAAAGAGGGCTTCACTGCAGCTATGCGTGAGATCCGTCAAGAGAATGGCGCCATTTGCCCCTTGGTAAATCAACAACTTCTGGTAAACAGCCGCAAGTTGCGGCAAGCTGGTGGCCTGGCCGATATTATACAAAGCTATCTTCATGAGTCGGCCATTACCGGAAATGTTGATCTTCTCCTCGAAATTCCACCAGAACTGCCTTTAGGGTGCTACGAATGTCAAAATGTACTCGGAGAAACCCCTCTCGTCGTAGCCTGCAGAGGAGGACATACCGCCGTGGTCGAGATCTTACTTAGTCGCGGAGCAAACGCTGCTCATAGAACAACTCACGGTGTCACACCACTTCACTTCCTCGCGG
This sequence comes from Fusarium concolor, assembly GCA_013184415.1. Taxonomy (NCBI): domain Eukaryota; kingdom Fungi; phylum Ascomycota; class Sordariomycetes; order Hypocreales; family Nectriaceae; genus Fusarium; species Fusarium concolor. The sequence continues at coordinate 9,272 of JABCJY010000016.1, forward strand.
CGTTCGATGATGATGATATCCCTGGGGTGGCATCGACTTTGCTGGAACACGGCGCGGAGATTGACAAAGTCTGCGAACGAGATTTGATTTACAAAGAGACCTCTGATAGCTCGTTCGGCCACGTTGGGGGTACCCCGCTACTTTGGGCAGTAGTAGCAGGGAATCACTGCGCTGTGCGTGCGCTCCTGGCACAAGGAGCAGATCCATTCACCATGGAGCGGCATCCGCCGGGGTTCAGCAGATATGCTTTCAAAGAATCCCCCATCACACGGGCAGTCTTGTTTCACCAACTCGATCTGCTCGAGATTATTGTCGGCGCGGTGGGGGACGAATTTGATCTCCGCAAGCGCTTCACCGCCGAGTGCTCCGGGTTCTATAACCAGGGCTACCAGGCGCTGATGCATGCCCTGGACTTTAACCCATGCCTCCGAGTCGGTGAGTACATCCTCCACGGAAGAGAGTATCAATGCGCGGCATTATCGTGCTTGGAGCTCCTCGTCAATTCTGGCGTAGACCCTGCCCGTTTCATAGTTGACTCGGAATCGCACCCGATTGCAAGCGTCTGCGCGTCTGGTAACACTGCCATCCTATGTTATTTATGGGAGTACCAAAATGGATTATTGAGGCCTACGTCGAAGGTGTGGGTCAACGCTCTGGCTCAATTGGCTATTCATGGTCATAGGGAAGGCTTTGATTTTCTGATTGACCATCGAGACGACATAAAGGCCGATGCCAAATGCGATGTTACAGCCATTGTGAAAACTCTATCCTTAACCAAAGATTCTTACTTCACGATTGGCGTTCTCCGACTAGTTCAGAGGCCTGGTGTAGTTCTCTCTCGTGATGACACTCACCACATCTTCTATGCTGCTATCGCTATGGAGCACTTCGAAGTTGCAAGACTTATTCAAAAAACCCACAAAATTAGCCTCACAAAACGAACAGGCGGCGCCACCTTTCTCTACGGTCTCATTGCTATGTCCTATGACTTTCCAAACATGGTACCCAAGATCTCTTTTCTCCTGTCCCTCTCTCCAGACAAGGATAGATTGTTCTGGAACATTGGCTACCTGGGCAACCCTGGTATAACAGCGCTCCAATGCGCCGCCCATATGCCGGTTGAAAAATGTCCTACTAGCCCTGATGTATTCGCCACCGTTTTGGAGAGTTTCAGCGAGCCCAAATACCTGAATGCGCAGCTCAATGGTGACCCTAGCGCTAAGAACGCAGGATACACGGCGCTACACATCGCTGTAAGTTGTGGTAACTTTGATGCTGTGGGGAGGTTGGTCGAGAAACCTGGGATCGAGACGAACGTCCAGTCATGTCAAGGGGAAACTCCCATCGACATCTGCGTCAATATTGCACAGCACTACCAAATGAACCAGCAAACAATTTTCCAGGCGGAAAAGGCTCAAGAGAATCGGAGGGCTGTAAATATGGCCATTCTTCATCTACTCTTGGATGCAGAAAATGAAGGACGAATCACAAAGTATTCTACGTTGCTGTTGCGAAGAACTGATGATGAATTCACGTTGGTGAATGACACAAAAGGCACATTACGTGCAGTTAAACTGCAGGGTACGAAGAACCTATTCCCAGCCGATCTAACATTGAATCAAGCTAACACTATCGAGATTTGGTGGAGTCTAGTCCAGACATGTCGTGCAATTCTCGACGTATATTAGAAGAGGCCCCAGTTGAGGGTATTGTTGCTTTCTCCAACGACAACCTGGTCTTGCCTATCGATTTGAAAAGATGCATTGACTCTTGCTGGAAAACGAGGTCAAAGTAAAGTAGCCCACTAGTAAATCTTGGTTTACATGCCATCATGCCCGAAAGGGTCTGTTCCCTCCAGAAACCGGCGGAACATCTCTGGAATCCATGGCACCGGCACTCTGTGAAGCAAGTAGTTGAGTAATCATGACATTGTAAGTGCAGCAATATGGGTTGTACTCACGGAAGACCATTCTCTGTTTCCTCTTCTGGAGTAGCATCATCGGCACATTGGCGACGCACAAACTCGAATTCCAAATCATTTCGGCATTTTGAAGTACCCATGTAAGACTCCTCTGGCTCCGTATCTATCATCGCATCACTCACCTCGAGGGCGAATAGCTTGGCCTGGTCGAAAACAGCACCAACCACAGCGGCGACTGTTCCCCCTTTCCCGAAGTACTGGTTTTCAATCTGTGCCAACGCCCCGGTTGCCTGGAGATATTTAACGACAGCGGCTTTTCGAGGGATTTCTCCCTCAGAAAGGCATTTCGCTACAGCGCCCATGAGTGAGACAAAGGCTATCTGGAGAGCTTTGCTAGATCTGAGACCTGAAGGATTCGGGAAGATGGCTGAGCAAGCCTTTGAATTTTGTATACCAGCCCTTCTTGCCAGGGGGAGTGAGATGGGTCAGATACCCGTGTTGTATGTGGGCCTGTCCACTCAGTTTCATCAACATACGCGGGCTCAAGAAACCCTCGAGACACTCACCGCAACTACAGCCGAACTTCGCCCTCATGCGCTGCTGCGGCAACGGTTCCCGTACGCCTTGGAGTAGGAGAAGGCACGTGACGGAATCTTCGTCGAAGCCATCAAATTTGTCTGCCATTAGTTGCGTGCGCTCAAGTCCATAAGGGGCTTGCACTCTGCGAGTCTCTAGCTGCGCCTGCAGTGCTTCCAACGGAGTATAGCCTGAGTAGTTGTCGGCCTTGGACATTTTTGCGATAATCGTTTGCCGAAGAAGCCAAGCTACACATCCAGGCTTGGAGGCTTTGGCAGCAACATGAAGAACAGTGTCGCCACGTCCGTCCAGAGCTTCGAGAGGAAACTCTTCCAAAACTCCATCTCGCGTATGATTCTTGAGGAAAGCTAGCGCATCTTTGTCTGGGAGAGCCTTTAGGGCGTAGTGCAAGGGGCGATTGCGGTCTGTGATCGCTGGTTTCTGCCTGCGAGAAATGCCAAGCCAACGTGCTTCCCACTCGCTTGTCTTGATCCTGGTATGAGTGAAATCGGCGTTGCATTGGATGACTTCCTCCTCAGAGTCGCTATCGATCAGTTCGGCAGCCTCTAGCTTTGGATCAGGGTCTTTTTCGCGTGCCAAGCGCCGAGACGGATGTTCCTTGTCGCGGGCTAAGGCAAACCATGAAGTGAGACCAACCCGTCGAAACTGCAAGGAGCGGAGAAAGGACGTTACTCCCTCAACCTTGATGTGATGGGCCGTGTTGTTCGGTCCTGCATCTCCTGCATCTCCATCATCGTCGCAATATGCTGCTGCACCTGAGAATGCATAGCTGACGTTGTACTTGGAGCTCAGAGCTTGTTCCAGGATATGCAAGACAAGCCTCGAGCCAACGCGCTTTCTTCGATACTTTCTTTCCACATTGACATCCTCAATGAACACCAGGTTCCCGTCATTCAATTCTTTTTTCCACACGCCGGAGCCCTTTCGCAGGGCGTGCTCGCAAATTTCTTCTTTGAGCCGTCCGTACCGGTCAAATAAATCAAGGGCAAGATCCGTAGTTCCTTTATGGGGAATTTCCATTGTTTCATGGAATTTCAGTTGGATCAGAGACCGACGGATGATGAAACCTAACGCATTGCCTATTTGTATAGGAGGTTTACTTTCGTCTGGGTGAATGGTAGCTTGCACCCAAATGGGGATGAGCCATTTGCGGCACGGCCCGTACTCGATATTATCCTTGTTTACGCCCACCGTGCTGGTTACCTCGACAGAGAAAACCATGTTTTTTGAACTTGAATGAGGTGCGGAAAGAGAAGAGGTGATTTGCTGAAAAATTAGCGTCTTCCTTTGAGCTGTCGCGAGGAAGGCTCCTAGGGAGGAGGGTTAAAAGATGTTTTATTACGTTCTTTCCACAATGTCCCTTCGAAACAAAAGATCATATGCTACGTTGCAGTTGCTAAATATGGCCTCTATTTATAACGTGCCTTTGGCCAGCATCACCCAAACTCTGTTAACCGCGCGCGAATACCTGAAACAAGAGAGCACATTTCCGATAGGTTGGTTGGTTGGTTGGTTTGTGGCTGAACCCCCCTGTTCCGTTCACTAGCGGGCTTCTAAAGGGCCGCCTTCACGTCACTGAATCTACGGTTTTGTGGTCGTAATTTGACATGGAAGGTTGCGAATGATTCGTCACCATCCACTTTGAGAAGTAGCATCCATGCTATTCGTTTACCCAGCATAGCTGGCTTAGCTCTTGAAGGGTATGAAGAGACTTGACGTCGCTGCTTACTGAACGGGTTATTGATCATGGGAGGAAGAGGGATGTTTCGATTCAGGCCAACTAGTTACTGTCACTTATTCCTATCTGAGGTACCTCTAAGTTTGGGTTTGGAATTATGTTTTGGTATCTTTCGTTTAGTGTCTTACAAATTGAAACTTGAAATCTGTTTACCACCAAGCCAAAGCATTCATAAGCCAGCCAGAACAGGGACCTTATGTGGCTGACAGCCTAGTCTTGGGGTCTTGCAGAAGAAGTGTCTCAGGTATCTCGCATTTGCCTCTGCTGGTCCTGCAGCTGCGAAGCCACCAACTCCCTCTCGGTCTTGGTAACGGGCTCCTTAGGGAGGAGTTTGAAGTAGAATGGCGCAAGGATGGCGATTACAGCTCCGAAACCACAGGTAGCAGTCAACGTGGCAAAGCCAACTAAATGCTGAGGAGCGTTGGTGCTGGGCCACAAGTAGCTTCCGTAGATAATAGCCAAGTGTCCAAATGAGTTGACAAAGGCGATGGCGATGGAACGCTTCTGATCGGGAAATGGGATTGACTCGCTAGTCCAGTTCAGCATAAGAGGCAAGCCGGTGTACAGGCCAGCAACTAGTAGACACATCATAACATATTTGGCCACAGCCGAGTGAACCAAGGCCGATACCAGGCATGCCACAGCAGCTAGTGCGTAGAGGCCAGCACTGTGCCACTTTCGGTCCTGGAACTTGTCAGAAGTCCAGGATAGGCCAAGCTGGCAGATAGAGCCGGTAATCCAGATGGGGACAGTCATCCATTGCGCAGTAACCTTCGTGTATCCCATGGTCTTCAGAATGGTCGGCACGAAGTACGAAATAGACATTCCCAAAATGATGATGCTGTATGCGACGAGGAAGAACCAAGTCTTTCCATCTGTAACGACAGACTTGAAGGCTTGCCATGAGGTCATTCGGCGGTTCGTGCTGCCGATGCTGAGCTGTCGATCGACGAGGATGCGGATCTGAGCGAGGCGACGCTGGTCGGGAGAGAAGTAACGGGCATTTCGTGGATAGTCTGGAAGAAGGAGGTAAAGGGCGAAACCACAGAAGACGGTAAGAGCGCCTTCAACGATGAGAAGCCAGCGCCAGCCGGGGATGCCTCTGGCACCTTCGAGACCCTTGACGATGGCACCAGCCATGATGCCACCTAAAGCGGGGGCAATGGTGCCAGATGTGTAAAAGATGCAAAATCTCTTACCTACCGAACTGTCAGTCAAACGCCTGGAGTTGAATTATCTCACTTACCGATTTCCTTCTTGGTATACCAGCAAGTCAAGAGGTAAATAGCGCCAGGGAAGAGTCCTGCCTCAATGCAACCAAGGAAGAATCGTCCAGCCAGAAAGCCCTTGTAGTTCCTGGCCTGGGATAAGGCCAGAACAATGCAGCCCCAAACCCAAACTATTGTCGGAAGGTAAATCGAGGGGCGGCATTTGTTCATGATCATGTTGGAAGGCACTTCACAAAGGAAGTACCCTACGAAGAACAGGTACACAAGGAGGGAGTAATCTAGCTTATTGTTACTCCTGGTGCTGAATACCAACAGGGGTCCTCCTTACCATTATCCTTCATCTTCAAGCTTTCGCTCATGCCGGCCGCATTTGCGTTCGCCTATGTAAATCAGCATCTCTTCACATGGGGTTGCACTAAATTACTTACAATGTTGCCACGGTCCAAGTACGCAAGGACATACATCCACCACAAACATGGCAGAAGTGTGAAATCGATCTTTCGGACAAGTCGACTTTCCTCATCTGTATCAGGCACGTAGTTTGCCAGTGCGATGGCCAGCTCCTCATCGGCCAGACCATCAGCGGGCTTCACGACTTCACCGTCGGCAAAGTCTTTGGAGCCTCGCGGCTCCAGCTCGGGTTTGTCTTTAACTTGAGAAGCCATCGTGAGAATTCAGCCTGTAGGACAAAGCAAGAAGCGATCTTCCTGACGGATGACCTTTCTCTTATAGCTAAAAAGATCGTCACTCGGGGTTGGTCATCCGACCACGGCGTGAAGTTACCGGCAATAAAACGCTCGTATCTTTTCCCCCAACTTCTTATCTCTGGGGAAGGCAGGGAGACCCGGTTTAGCAGCAATGCCAAGCTTGAGATATGACTCGCGAATAGGCGGAGTACAGATGTGAGCCCCGCTCAAGATGGGATGAGGTAAAGATCGCCGTTGTAGAGGAGTTCGTCGACGGAATTACAGGGTTTCTTAGCATTGATACCAGCTGCAGACAAGAGCCAAGGGAAGCGTAATGTTGATGTCTTGGACGAATATGCGCATATAGATAACAATAATTAGAAACTTATTTCCTAGCTATGTTTGTACTGAACGTCTTCTGATAGTCAATCATTATTATACCGACTGTGAGGATGCGACCTCTGTTGAAAACACCTTAGAGTAGTCTTTAAATTAGTATTTTTGTGTAAGAAGCTTATAATTAAGATACGTAAGTGCGGAATGTTTATCTATTGGGGCGTGTGACTCGTGGCAATGTGCAGTTCGCACGCTGTCCCAGCCTCTTGGTAGCTAGTCTACTATCAACCCTGTTGAGTTAAAGACGACGGCGAACTAGGCCATCGCTTTTCTTTCTCAAAGCGGCAGGTTAATGGAGAAAACTGGCCAAAGTTTAGTGGATGAATAAACGAGATATCGTCTAAAGTGTCCTGGTTTTTCTCGTCGGTAAGTCTCGAAAATGGCCCATGCGGGGTAACAACACTAAGGCGTTTATAACTCGGCGGTGATCAAAAGTAGGACCCGTATCCGTAGATACGATATCGACACTTTGGACCTGGATAAGGTTTACACAAGTTCAAAGAAACCCAGTCACCCTTCTTAACCAACTCTGTTCTTTAATGCAATGTTGCAAGTGATCGACCATGAGGCTTCAACACCGTCTCATCGAAAAGCAGATATCATTGCCGTCTAATAACGCCATAATGTCATCAAAACCATTCCCCCCTCCAAATGGGATGTCCTCATTTTGGCGCGCTTCTCCGGGGTCCCTTGATAACTACCGGTCTACGGAAGAACTGCCCTCTCAATGCGATATCCTTATCATCGGAGCAGGATACTCTGGTGGCTCGCTCGTAACACATATGTTATCGCAGCCCGAATCCAAGGATAAGTCTATTGTCGTCTTGGAGGCCCGCCAGCTATGTTCGGGTGCCACGGGACGAAACGGTCAGTTGCATCCACTCTCATAACATTGAACGATACTGAAATCTTACCAGGGGGCCACCTTAAGCCTGATGTATACAACCTATGCTCAAGCATGGCTTCGAAGCATGGAATTGATGCGGCAGCCGAGATTGCTAAATTTGAGCTTGCCAATGTGGAGGCGGTAAAGAACTTTGTTCTGGAAAATAATGTGGATTGCGATTTTGTCCTTACTCAAGCTGTTGATGTTCAGCTATCAGAGGAACACAACGCAGCTCTCAAGACTGGCTACGACAGACTCATTAATTCTGGCGTGAGTGCGACTAAGAAGGCCTTTTACATAGATGGCAAATATGCTGAAACAGTAAGTGTCACTACTTCTTTGGTGGCTTCTCCCGAAGCATGGTCTGACTTGAATTTTGTGTACCAGATCTCAGGGATCAAAGGCGCAAAAGGAGCTTATAAATACACCACCGGCCATCTCTGGCCCTACAAATTGATTCATCATCTATTTTCCGAAGCTCTGAAGAACGACAACTTAAACCTCCAAATGAACACTCGTGTAACAAAGATCTCGGATTTTCCGGACGCCAATGGAAGCTGGATCATCACCACTAGCCGTGGTACTCTCGAAGCACGAAAGATCATCATGGCAACCAACGCGTATACCGCCGCTCTTCTCCCCGAGTACCGCGAAAAGATCATACCATACCGAGCTATTTGCAGCAGAATAGTTGCACCCAATCCGCCAATGCTGGCCGACTCATATGCCATCCGATTTGGACCTTCAAATTTTGACTATCTAATCCCTCGACCTGATGGAAGCATCATTGTCGGAGGTGCCAGGAGGGATTACTTCAGACATACGGAGGACTGGTATGGCAGTGTTGATGACACAAAGATTATTGAAAGGGCAAAGGACTACTTTGAAGGATATATGCAGAGACACTTTCGTGGTTGGGAAAACAGCGGTGCGCGCACTGACCAAGTATGGACTGGAAGTAAGTATTTTTCCTCAATGCCACTTGACATCTCACTGAACAAGCCTCCACCTAGTTATGGGCTATTCTTCAGACCAACTTCCACGTATAGGCCGCGTTCCAGGCCGAGAAAATATGTTCATAATGGGCGGTTTTACAGGGCACGGAATGCCCCAGATCTTCCTGGCTGCTAAAGGCCTCGGTCGCATGGTCATCGAGGACTTGCCGTACTCCAAAACAGGAATACCCCGACTGTTTGAGGAAACAAAGGCGAGGTTAGAGAGCAAGGAGAATTTCTTGAAGGACATGATTGATAGGCAAGGAAGTCTGGCCAAGATGTAATTGCCGACTGAGGGACGAGGCCCTTTTGTTGTCAGCACTTGCAGGGGATGTAAGAGCATTGTCGTATTATATCGTATTATACCAAACAGCGGGGTTTCCTACCAAATGGCCGAAAGCTCAGTGGCCCATCCATGATGCCAAAGCCTTCTGCCTAAAGGACTGATTCACAAGATCAAATATTGCCTGATTTATGGTAGCGCTGACTAGCCCTACGGCGCAGCAGAGTTAGTTATAATATGGCACTAGATCACAACGAGAATGATCTAACTTAAAACTATCATTGACGATTGAAACACTATTTTATACACCTCCTAACGTTACTATCTATGTTGCTGGACGAACTTGATACGCCGCTAGACGATGTTGTAGTCGTCGATCGGTTGGCTATCGCCGACTATAACGAATCTAACATCCTGCCTCAAGATGAGGCCGCTTTGAAGAAATTACAAGATTGGCTCAGACCTACCAAGTATGAGGGAGATGGTAGCGAGCTGAAGAAGCATACTGGCTCTCATTTGGAGGGGACTAGCCAGTGGCTCCTCGACTCACCCATCTTTCAACAATGGCATGATGGCCGCAATGATGGGATTCTGTGGATTCGCGGTATTCCCGGCACGGGCAAATCCATCCTTGCCTCAAGACTCATCCATCACCTGTCATCCGAAGAATGCCCTGTTCTGTACTTTTTCTTCCGCCATACCATCCAATCCAACCATCGCCCCGAATCTGCCCTCCGCGACTGGCTTGCTCACGTCTTGCCCTTCAGTCCTCCTCTGCAACTGGCCTTGAAGAATCTGACCTTTGAGCCCATCGCTCTCGACTTTGTGGACGATCTGTCCTTGGTCGAGCTTTGGCATCTCGTTCGACTTGCCTTGAGAGGCATGCCCAGGGCCTACTGCGTTGTCGATGCTCTGGATGAGATGGACAACAATACCTTGGAAAGTTTCTTGCAGTTGATTGATCAACTGGGAAACATGCACCCTGATAGAATCAAACTCATTATTACGAGCCGACCTATCGCAACGATTGAGAAGATCGTTCGAAACTTGAAGCTTTTGGACATTCGTCTGGATAAGAAAGCTATCAATCCTGATATATCTACCTATCTTGAACACCGACTCGCTACCTCCAAGCTCTCGTCTGAGACCAGGGTTGCAGTCAAGGATGCAGTTTTCCAGAAAGCCGATGGGTTGTTTCTGTATGCCAAGTTGACCATGGACAAAATAGTTGGGCTACAGAACGAATCTGAAGCGGAAATACTCGAGAGCATTGAAAGAATGCCCGTCAACCTATCAGTCATGTATAGGAACCTCCTGAGGGAGCATATAGACCGTACCGGACTCTCAGAAGGACTGCAAATTCTCGTATTGAAACTTGTCACCCACGCCACTCGACCCTTGCGTCTTCTTGAGATATCTGACTGTATCAAAGTGACCCAGCCCCAATATGGTCAAGACACCGGAACTATCAAGAACCATGTTCGGACTTGTTGCGGACCATTATTGGAAGTCCTTCCTGACGAAACTGTTCGCGTTGTTCATCATTCTCTGACCGAGTATCTCTTCGGACTTACTCGATCTTCGGATGATCACGAGATCCCTGTGTTTGAGCCTGGCCCGACACACAATCTTCTCACAAACCTCTGTCTATCATATCTTCAATCAGGCTGTCTGGACAAGCTGAAGTTTCAGGATTTTGGCCGCGTCGTTGAAATCATTCTATCAACGAACCAAGAATTGCCACCTTTCATGAACTACGCGATGAATAACTGGCATGTTCACAATAAGGAAGCTGTCAGGCGAGATTTTCCACAGGAGGAAACAAACGACAGAATCTTTTCATTGCTCATGATTCCGAAACATGTTGCGCTACTCGCCACCCTGGCAGAGAAACCTTGTTGGGGAAATATTTTCCAGAGACAACGAGATCCGAAAGCGCCCCTTGAAATTGAACTGTTAATTTTCTCCATAAAATTAGGCTTGCCCAGTTTTATTGACAGTTTACTTAAACGATGTGATGGGGAAGCACTCAAGTTTGATAAATATGTAGAGACTTACCCTCCATTGCACCAGGCTGTGGAGGACGGAAATCTAGATATTGTTCGTTTGCTCATCAAGCATGGCGCAGAACTGGACAAACACGACAGTCGGGGATGCACACCACTTCACATGGCGTTAGGGGGAGGCGCCAGAACAAAAGGTGACCCGCGTCCCGCTATTGCCCAGAGCCTCCTCGAAGCTGGCGCCAATCCGTGGAAGACGCAAGAGGAAAGCAAGAGAGTATCTCATATGGGTTTACCAATTCAGGAGGCCTTTCGAACCTGCGATAAGACAGTTACTAAGCTGTTCCTACCGTATGTTAAGACTCAGCAGGAGGCGAACAAGGTTTTGAGTTGGGTTATCAATGGCTCCAAGGACCTAAAGGCGATGAGGTTAATCTTAGACCTTGGCCTGGCAGACATTAACGACCATGCTGATACTACAACGCCTTTGTTCCAGGCATGCAAGCACATCGACCCCATGATGGTCTCTATGCTATTGGAAGCCGGTGCAGATCCAAACATCTGCCAATTGCGCCGGAAACGTTGTGGTTCTCGCGAATGTATTATGTATGATTGTTCAGGGCACCAAGGCTCTTTTGCCCGCCAAAGGCTGACTCTAACAAGTTGCGGTTCTGGCGATAAAATGGTAGGATCCAACGCTCTACACGCTTTGGCGGCACCTGACTATGCATCGGAAGATCCATACGATGGCTATACGCGAGTTCCGGCCTTTCCTAATAAAGGTCCACCTGATGAAGCTATCAGAGAGTGTTTCCGATTGGTTATCGATGCAGGTGCCGATGTCAACCATGTCAATAACGCAGGGAATACGCCACTTCACTTAGCAGAAATCCCTCTGGTGGCACAGCTTCTTCTTGAAGCTGGAGCGGACACCACTGCGATCAATTGCCGTAACAACACGCCGCTTCATATCGCCCACAATCTTGATATCATGAAGATGATACTCAGCAAGACGGATATCGACATCAGGGATCGAGAGAGCAAAACAATGTTTTTCCGGTTGCTGCAGGGGAAATATGCCAGACCAGCCAAGGGAATTGCCAAGGGAATCTCATCCTTAGAAGGTGCCCTGCAGCTTCTTGATCTTGGGGTTGATGCTCGTGTCGTCGATAATGAGGGTAGCACTGCCTTGCATTATTTGGCCACGCATGGCAGAATAGCTAGTCCTGAAGGAAGACAACTGCTGGAGAGATTAGTGCAAGACGGGGTAGACCCGAACCTGCATAACGCAAAGGGTGAGGCCGCCGTTCACAGGCTGGCTGTACAGGGTGGACATTCCAGAACTGTGTCGTCTCCCTGTTTGAGGACATTTGTCGAGCTTACGAAAGCTGATATTAACGCTGTGGATAGCAAGGGTCAAACACTTCTCTTCAGCAGCATTGATAGGTTTGATGTCAACCTGGAAGATATGGTGAAGGACTATGTAGGAGAAGGTAGATTTACGCTGGACAACATGGCAAAAAACACAGATATTGGGAAGGACGAGAGCTTTTTTTCTGTTATGGCCGATTTAGGGGCACGATTCGATGTTACGGACCAGCAAGGGCGGACAATGTTGCACGCTGCAGTTCGAAACTGTCGCGACGGCAAGGATTTCAATATTCTACGCCGCCTTGTTGAGCTTGGAGCTGATCCCCACCAAACTGATCTCGAGGGAAACACAATATGGCATGAGGCAATGCCAAAATATGCTAACGAGGCCCACAGGTCACCCTCACTGGAGACTTTACAAAGCATCACAGCTTTGGGTATCGATCCCAAAAAAGCCAACAATCAAGGGATAACGCCATTTCATCTCCTCTGCGAGTACAACCAGCCGGCTTCCAAAACCACGTTGTTTGAATACTTGCTGCAACAGATTGGTGGAGATGTCAACATCAAAGACTACAATGGAGTTACTGTACTTCATATCGTGTCAACCTACTCCACTGACTTCACAATGAGGCTTCTCGAGCTCGGTGCCGATGCAACACTGGTTACGAAGGAGGGAATGAATGTCTTTCATCTCGCATCCCGATGTCGACAGAGCAACACGGTTGGTCTTCTTTTGGATTGGCTCAAAGAAAGAACAACCAAGGAAGAGCTGCAGAATCTACTCAACCTCAAAGACAACCGTGGTCGGGTCCCGCTGTACTACGCTTGCGCCTCTGGTTGCTTCCAATCCGTCGAGCTTCTCATCAATGCCGGTGCGGTCGTCGAAATGGAGACATACGAAGGCTCTGCATTGAGTGGTTGTGCTTATATTGAAGAGGAGATGAAGAACTGGCGGAGCTATCGTTCACAGACTCATCTTCCTGATTCGGGTGGCGTGCTGGTTGATGATACGAAATGGCCCAATGCACCAGTCGAGGGACGGCTTCAGGAAACTTTAGATCTCGTCATTGGCAACGCCGCTAGACCAAACTGGCATCTCCTTGATATGGCCATCGCTTCAGCTGTTGAAATGGCTACAGCTGAGGATCAACGTCCGGGTGAGAAAAGCCGCCGTTCGTATCATCCAGACCATGATTACACCGTGGAGTGTCTCTTACAAGCGCGAAAGGCTTTGGGTGTTGGAGGCGAGTTGCCATGCGCACCTGAGGTACAGAAATGCTTACAACGACGAGAAGAGATTTTGAAGGATGCCTCTGCCGAGAAGAAATGTGAATGCGGCAAGTGCTACAACTTTTCGTGGCGTATAGGCGAACTCAAGAAACGGAAGTGCTATAACGCTATTCCCGACTACATCAACAAGGTTTCCCCCAACCCTGAAGACTTGTACTCTGTTCTCGTCAACCTCGCAAAAGAAGGCATGGCGAGGCTTCTTGATACCTTACTCACACCAGAAACAATTTCGAGCCTTGGGAGGACAAAGGATGAGAGCTTATCTCCACTGATGCGTGCTGCCTGTGAATCCACAGAGCCGAACATGCCAGTGATCAGGCTTTTAGTATCAAAGGGTGTTGAACTGGGTGAAGCGAAGCGACCAGAATGCAGCTTTCTCCATGTTTTATCCCGAGGGGGGGGACATCCCTGGTGGCATGCAGGCGAGGCACTTCCGTACATGATCAAGCAAGGCGCGTACCTGGAAACCAGAGACAAAGACGGACTCACGCCCCTGAATGCCAGTTTGGACAACATGAACAAGCCTGCGTGGAGCCCTAAGGTTACAGAGATGCTTTTACAGGCTGATGCAGATCCTAATAGCGTGGACTATAAAGGCAAATCTTGTCTTGCACGTGTTATTGGTAATAAGGCAGTCTTCAAGATGCTGGCCCAGCATGGGGCTATCATCGACCCCTCCCTGCTCACTTCCGCGATTCTCGCCAAAGATGTTGGTCTGGTAGAGATGATACTGTCCTCTGGGGCAGATCCAAATGTCTGCAGACCTCCAAACCCTTCAGATGAAGAGAGACGGAGAATGCAGACGGGAGTGTACACCTCTGTCTCCTTTCACGAGATGTACCCTCTCGATATGGCGATTAGCAAGATCGATCGTGAGGCCGAGAGCGAGATCGACAGTGAGGCTTACATTCGCATGGTTGAGATGTTGCTCAAGTTTGGCGCTGATCCAAATGCTCGCTTCCATCACACAACAGTGGCGCATCGAACACTGAGAGAGGATACCAAGTACAGTCTTCCTATACCGTGGAAAAAGCGTGCCAACCCCAGGAATACTCGCAGCATTCGAAGGAAATATTTAGACCTCATTCTCCAGCATCCGACTCTAGACGTCAATTTGAGAGACACTGCGGGTCTTCCATTACTTCATGCTGCTTTCGAGGAAGCCGATGAAAAAGCAGTTCGAATACTGATCGACAGAGGCGCCGACGTCTGCGCGAGAGATAATCTTGATAGGAATATCTTACATATAGGATCTACCCTCCTTTCCAACAAGAATTTATTCGACGATATTGTAGCTCTCGCACCAGAGCTTCTCGATCAGGCCAACAAAGGCGGCAGAACACCCCTCCATTGTGCACTGGGCGATAGAGACGAATTGGGATATCTAGGGAGCCTAGAAGGAATCGAAGCGTTTGTCCGAATGCTTATAGCTGCAGGAGCTGACGTTTGTGCAAAAGATGAAAATGGCGATACGCCGCTTCATCTTCTTTTGCAGAGGAAATGGAACCTACTCGTGGATGACGATGGTGGTGAGGTTTGGCAAGGGCCTGTATACCCAACAATGGAGTTGCTTCTCTCAAAAGGCGCGGACATCAACGCACGGAACGAAACGGGCGAGACACCCATTTTCTCTTACTTCTGCCAGGGTGATCTCCACGTTGACATGTCCAGAGTCTATTCCGACAAAGAGTTCGACCCGGCTCTGTGCATGTACCACTCTAAGTTTGAGAGACAAGCCATGGAAGAAAAGAGGCCAGTGCTATGGGCACTCTTCGAGAAGGTGGGTGTGGACTGGACTGCTGTTGACGCGAAGGGACAGTCTCTGCTTCATGTCGTGGCGAGTCAAGAGAGTCGAGGAAGTTGTTTAACGAGACTGGAAAGGTTTAAGCTTTTGATAGGTAAAGGTCTGGATCCTTTAGTAGAGGATCAGGAGCATCGGACGGCATTGGATATTGCGGCTGCAAATGGGGCATATGATATTATAGAGTTGTTTAAAACATAGTAGAGGCGATTCGCCTTTCCAACAACCGAGTTAGCGGATGATTGTTCCCCATTTTACTTTTGTTTAAATGCGTAAAGTAAAAGCATGAAAGCGGCCGATGAGTGAAGAATTACAAGGCCGCCAGGATTTGTCATTAGGTGCGAGTTTGCCGTGCCTAGAAGGCAAGACCGGATCCGTGATATTGACTACAATCGATTTATTATCAGAGCTAGTTAAATAGTAAGGTTGTAGTATATGCCCTGCTTCCTATTTTATCTACTTCCCACCATGGATATGCTTGTCAATATGCTTTTGATACTCTTTGTGCGCCTCTTTCGAATGCTCATGGGCCACTTGATGCTCTTTCAGCCTCTTGTTAACCTCACTCTTAGCGTCCAACTCCTTCTTCTACAGAGCATCACGCTCTTCCTTCAGTTTCTGAGTCGCATCTCGTTTCTCTTGGGTTTCGGCAATCTTAGCTTCCGCCACAGCTTTAGCAGTCTCGGCCGCCTTTACTACAAGATCCTTGGCAATCTTCACAGCCACGTCCACCGCTTCATGCAGCTTTTCTTTGGTCGCCTCATGGCCACGGGTGACGACGTATGCAACGATGGCGGTTTTCAAGAAGCTAGTCGTGTTTGTAGATGTGTACTGGCCTTCTTTGAATATCCGGGAAGAGTCCTATAATATCTCTCTTCATCAAGGCCCACGTGTTATCTCGGTTAATCTGGATCAGCTAGCGCTGTGCGGTGATAAATACGGGCGATATTATCTTAGGCACGATATTTAGACCTTGCAAGGCTGTTCGTCGTTAGTAGTAACAGGCCATGTATTGTCCTTCTGCGTGTCCAATACGCTTACGAGTAGTCCCTGAGCACCCAAGATCAGCCTACGTGAGCGATTACCATGCTCTCCTTTACCTACCAAATTCCAACAAACACACACAGCGGTTACCAAATATAAGGCGTAATGTTGAAAAGGTATTGATAAGCGAGTATTGCTTTATATCACCAACATATGGGATTTCTTTTACAGTAGGCATACCACGTCGAGCGCAGTTAGACTGGTGCTTGACATAAAAGCGACATTTATGAGATTTCCAAAAAGCTAGCTTGAAATTTGTGAAACATACAACTATAACAACAATACTGTGATCCTGTCCTCAATATTTCCAGTTATACTGTGGAATCGGCAATCCATCCCTGTCACCAAAAGCACCACCAAGATACTTTTGAGCAAACCCTAGAACCCCTGTCCAGGCGATTAGAGCAAATAACTGGTTTCTTATCCATATACCCCAAGCTGTTTGCGGTGCCATGATAGTCGAAACTAGAGGTGGAATCCTCTGCATCTCCTTAATAAAGGGCTGCATATTCTGTTCATAGCGTTCCAAAGCGGCTGAAATGTTCCTGGGACTTCTTCCAAGCTCGCCAGCTAATATATAGGCACCAGTTAGAGCAAGACTGGTACCGCCACCTGTGGGCCCTGCTGCGTATCCAGCATCGCCGACTAGAACAAATCGCCCTTTCTTTAAGCTTGGGACCTTGACTTGAACAACTTCGCTAGCGTAGAAGTCCTCGGACTCCATCATTTCGCGCAAGGTATGGCTGACTTTCCAGCCGACGCCAGAGTACTCTTTTGCCACGTATCTTTTCAGTGCTTCACTTCCCTGTGCCGACGTCTGGCGAAATTGTGTAATCAAATCTGATTGATTTGACGGGTAATGCTTCATCAGCACGACTCGGCTGTGACCTGCTGGGTGGGACCCAATAGCGATGAATCGACCTCCAATAGCGCTGTGTGCCTGCCCTACTCTGCTTCCATTCAGAAGATCCTCTTGTACTGAAAAGTATGCTGCCCAGCTATTGGTAGGAAGGATGTGATCCCGGACAAGACATCCAAGGCCCATAGCACGAGTTCGCGAAGTTGCGCCATCACATGCAACCACGAGGTCGTACTCGGTAGCTGGCGATCCGTTGGCAAATACCACGGTGATTGGGCCGCCGGTTTCGCTGTGCTGTAGAGAGTCGATTTGCTCGCCAAAGATATACTTGACGTTGTACTGCTTGGTGAGATCGACCAGAATTCTTGATAGATCCCCACGATAGATCTCATATTCAGAGACGAGTGACTGCTGGTCAGGATTTCCAGTAGTGCCGATTGTCCCGTATGAGCGGCCATCGCAATCTACGATGCTGATACCGTCTATTCCCGCCGAATGAGCTCTGACCTGAGCTTCTAGGCCTGTCATTTTGCGCATAACAGAAACGCCTGAAGTTCGGATGTCGACGGCTTGACCTCCAGTGCGTAGATGTGCGAATCGTTCGATGACCGTAACTTGAGCACCGATTCTAGAGAACCAGTATGCTGTTGCTGGACCCGCTATCGATGCACCGACAACGAGCACTTTAAGGCCAGACATTGAGTTGATAAATCGAGATATGAGGCGTATTGTTGTTGTTGTGAGAAACAATATCTATGAGAAGACTCTAATACGAAATGCTTTGAAACTTGAGATGTCTATGCAATGTAGGTCGTGGGTTGCTATGATTATTTATAAGTTGTCCAAATTTAACTCCCCGCTATTTTTCCAACGGTTAGAAGACGTTGTCGCGTACAACGGACTTTGATAATGACCGACCTATTTTCCGATATACGAATTGCTGTCACCCACTTCAACAATATACTCATCCGGGACAGGCCTGGACCAACCAAGTTTATTCTAGTTGTTCGGGCCCGAGAAGTCTCCACACGATTTCCTGGGCTATACCATTTACAGTTACTGCGATACTTGACGGAACAGCGAACTAAGCTTGATTTGATCCTTTCGGGCCCGAAACGTTTTCCAAGGCCGTGCTGGGCCTGCTGGGCTAAACTGTTTGCAATTGTTGTCCTGTCTGACTCCACCTGAATTACCCTGGGTTTAATCACTCTAGATTTTGAGGAGGTATCCATATGCACCGCGGACTTTCCCCAGCGACACTATCTCGACCTCAAGACACACAACTTCATGGTTTTCACACCTATAATAATATTACTGTATTGCTGTCGTTTGTTTGTTGTGGACGGATTAAAGCTCTGAAGAGTTGTATGGCAAACTTATATTATAAGGGAGTTAGATATATAGAAATGAAGGACCCTAATGTAATGAATACAACAATAGAAAATGGATCAATCTTTGATTTTGTCCTCCTACTAACTATCTTGTGCTAAAATAGTATTTTTCACAATCTCTGATGCTCTATCCAGAGCCGCTTTAATAGGCTCTGCGCTCTTCACTGGGCTGACAAAGCACACTTGCGAGTATGTTTAGCTGAAGTATGAAGCCAAACGCAACATCACCCTTGGGTCTATCAGTCTTTCAGGCTTTGGCTCGGACACTATCGCTAAATGTGAGACAATCTGGAAAGTGAACCTTGACGAAGCCTTCGATCACCACGCTTCATTGGTTATAATCAACGAGCTCGCCGGGTTCTTAGACAAGTAGGACTACTCAGAAGTGGTCACAAGGGAGATATTAATACGTACACCTATCGCAGACAATAAGCTCCCAGAGTCAAGCCCATATTCTATTCGAGCGACAGATCGTTCGGAGCGGCACTTCTACAAGATGATTTCTAAAGTCATGGACGGCGAGATAAAAGAAACAACTTACTCAATAAAAGATTAAGTAAGGATATAAGGCAATCAGCTCAATTAAAAAAATTGTTGATCTATGATTGGATAAGCACTCTAGCAATTGTGTGGGTGATGCAAACGCTATGGACCTGTTTTACTTTTATAAGTTTTCTGGTTTGGCAACTTAATAGAGACAGTTAAAAGTTCCAGGATCGGCCACTTTCTTATCCGCTATGATTTAAAATCTTACATCCAAACATCAAATAGTATAAGTGCCGATCTTGCGAAGTTGAACTCGGAGATAGAACATGGTATCAAAATCCTGATAGGTCCGTCCCTTAAGCTCAGGGGTATACAAGACGCCGCTACTTGTAGAACGCTCTAGAGTTGTTTGCTCCATTATCCCTCCGATTCAAGGCTCCTTACTCTAGCTGTGTGTTCCGTCTTGTAGAATCCTCATCCAGCCCCTTGAGAGTCTTAACGTCACTTCGAATCTTTCCAGAATCCTTGTCCTGCCAACAAGCCAGTACAGCTAGTGCCGAAGACTTCCATAGAGGCACTTGCCGGCTCCTTCGGGTGCTCATTAAAGTGAGCAAAGTAAACAACAGTGCTGATGCTTCGATGATACATGGACCAATGAGCCAATACCAATGCATTGTTACCCAAGTAATCTCCTCAACTCTGTTCCCGGTCGCAAGCTTCTGGTTGGGTCCGTTGCGTAGACAGTCCGTCCTGCTAGTCGCCATTTTTGCAAACCGTTCCGATAGATCCACGTCACCCATTAGAGCAGCACCAACGCCGTAGTTCGTGTTGCCCCCTTCTCCATCTATCCATTCAGAAACCAATGCTGGTGAATTCATGAAGAATTGTATGTTATTGAGATCGAGGCGCCGGATAGTGAAACTTGGAAGATTCTCATCCTTGGAGGTATTTGTGAAGTACGTTTGCATGTAGGCATCGTCAAGTGTTTTAAGCTTCCAGTAATTATGCGGAAGATCAATCTCTTCAATATGCTGGAAAGAGAACTCGGTACCGTTCGCCTTGGTATTTGAATATCTATAAGCTGCGAGTGACAACGAGCATTCAGCAACATTGATATCCTTGGCATCATAAATGGGGTTTTCTGTAGACGTCGACCGATAGACCGCCAACTTAACAACTTCTGGGAGATCCTGCAGTGGCCAACCTTTCGATTCGAAAGTACTATTGAGTCGAAAGGTGGTTTGGGCCGCTTTATCCACATGGTGAGTGGTCAAGATGATACCTGATGGAGTCGTCATATTGCAACTGAGCCTGAATCCGTCGCTGACGCAGACATTTGTTTTCATCGTTGCTGCTGTCACGTTCTTGCAGGAGCTTTTGAAGCCTAGAGAAACATAGGTCTCGTTCCATTCGCATACTCTAGTACAATTAAACACTTGAGGGCTTAGGATATCTAGCAGACCTTGGGGGATGGAAGACTGCATCAGGGGGTCCTGGGGAAACCCCCCTGTTACCTAAATGTCAGAAAGAGTATTTTCAAACTTGAGGGACTCGGGGACTAACTTGGACCTATATAGTCTAGTTGGAATATACGTTCCCGGACATAGTCATGGCTGTAACCAAATGTCGCGTTATTGTCAGGAGTTGAAACAGTATGCGGGTGTATGTTAATAATCTGTTGAGCCAAAGGCCCAAACGCGAACTGGAAGATGGTGATCAAAACTCCGGTCGTAGCCAGATTCCATTTGACTTTGAATAGGAAAAGCAAAGCACCATAGGAGCCACGGTTGGCTTCGTCGAAGTTCTGGAAGTCCCTCACGATTTGCGGTCGCTTTTTGAAGTGAACCCATTTCAGCTGGCTGATAAATGTGCTAACACTGTGCATACTGGCCGCGGAACCAGCGGTTGCGAGAATAGACACAATGGCGTTGATGGAAATAGGGGCCTTCCAGTCGGTATAGGGTCTACCATCCATACTCCATAAGATTATACTAACGGCAATCAGAACACCTAAGCTTAAGAACGAAGTCAAGATTTCTAGAAGCCATCCTGCAGCAGTGAATATTCCGTATCGTTCGTGACGTGTATGGGCTATTGATCTTGAGGATTTTCTGGACTCTTCTGTCTGTAGATCCACGTCGTAGTTACGCGCTGTTGTGTAGGCGTAGGACTTCGAGGCATCAACTTTGCTCGCCATGATGCAGTTGTGGGGGATAATAATGTGCTCGAGGACCTGCGAGGCAAGCTTACAGACCAATTTGTCAGGAGAAGGGGAAAAAAGGTTTCAGGCTAGGAATATTACTGATTCAAGAGCTAACTAAGTTTTATGGGTCTTGGTCTACATAGTTGTTGTAATGTGGATTAGGAGCCAAGAATAATGATAGACAAGGCTCGGCTGTGTTTTTCCTGCTTTGGTACGAATTGTCGAGGTGGAGCATGATATCGACCTTGATGGAGATTTTAACGCAAATGATGAGACTATGCTACCTGATTCGAACAGGGTATGGGGCTACTTTTTCCATGAGCACAAAGAGACGCCGCTATGGGATTCACCAACAAAGTCAGCAAGAGAGCCCGTTTATTTTGTGGTCCCGAACCCCGAAGGTGGCGCTGCGATTAGGAAGGACTTTCTCAAGAGGAATACCAGCGACGCGCATTATCAGGTCATACCCACGCACTCTCTTTTGAGAGTACATGATAAGTACAGGAGTACATAACAATAGATGGGAGCACGCGATAAGGAAAGGATGTAAGACATCTGGGATTGCATCTTAAGGGCATAGCAGTCAAAGACGATTAAAGAGTAAAAGATACGTGGAAACTGGACTTGTTAGCTACTATCTATCCTAGGCTGTTTATATCAATCGTTTCTCTAGCCATCTCGAAAACGCGACCGCGTGTTTATCCACTGCCCGCCAAAAGATATCCGCAGTCCAAACAACCAGCGGCATATAGGAGATAACTCCAAGAACAAACCCCAAATGATACCGAACTCCCTCCATTCCAATGACACCCCAAGCAAGCTTCATCGCATGATAGCCGATAACGTGCATCAATGGTCCATGTACGAGGTACAGCGCGAAAGAGATCCTTCCGAGATATTGAGCCACGCTAGAATTCAGGATGTGCTTCCACCATGAGAGGTAGGAAATCGACAAGACAAATATGGTGGCGCCAATAGCTTCCCAGAAGCGGCAGTTTCTAGCTTCCCACCATGGTGGGCAAAGTTGATAGAGGAAAGTCCAGCCTGGTGTGGATGGCGACTTCAGCTCCGGATATGATAAGAAATACAATCCCAAGACGTTGATAAAGGTCCATCCTACGACTGAGGTCCTTGAAGTCTGCTGGTAAATCCGTTTTTCGTCCACTGGGGTAGGAAGCGAGGGTGAGTGAGCACCACGTGTATGATCCCACTCAGCCAGGCCCATGCCAACCAAAAAGAGGGCAAATTCCCAGCGAGAATTTGCAAGGCTGAATGCAATGAGAGTAAATATTGCTGTGAATCTCCACTTCTCCCTAAGCCGTATAGTTCCGGCCAAAGTGAGAAACAGATATAGTGAGCATCGGAACTCAACAGGAATCGTCCATAGGTGAGGATCATAAGCTATACTGTTAGCAAATGCTTAGAAACAAAGAATCAATGCGCTTACTGTTGGCTGCTGACTTTGTATCCCAAGCAAAAACATGAATTTCATTGAAGGCATGCCAAGACCAATCTTTCCATTGTGTCCAAGCGCTGGGTAATCTCACAGCATGTGTTTCTGTTTGAATCCGAAAGTAGGTCTCGTCTTCGGTAAAAGCACGAGTTGCCTCGTATGCATAAGCCCGTAAGAGTAGAAGCACACAGAAGGATGACACCGTGATAGGGATAAAAAGTCGAAACACCCTTCGAAATACAAGAGAACTGAGCGCGATAAACGCGTCGTTGGTATTCTTGTTTCGAGCCAGATGTAACACCCGATACGACAAGGCATACCCTGAGATGATGAAAAATATTACCACAGCGGGCGGTCCGCTGTAGAGTAATCTTACAATAGGGAGTCGCATAAAGTCGTAATATTGCTTCTCGGCACCCCAACTAACACTGGTGTTGTAGCATTGGTAGCAGTGGTGGTAGATAACGACAATGGCGGAACAGATACCGCGCAGGCCATCAAGATAGGCTGTGGGGGACAGTCTTGCTGCTCGGGTTGGCTCTAGAGAGCGCGGTCCAGCAAGAAAACTTGGTGTAAGAAAAGAATAGAGAAAAGAAATTGTCCTAGTAAGGAAGAACTTCCAGCGGAGGCAGCTTGTGATCAAATTCAATACAAGCGAGGCGAGTGTTCCCTTACCGCTCTGGATGCCGCCATATCGGCCTTTCTCAGAGGTTATTTCCATTCTGCGTGAGCCGTAAAGTGAAAACACTGTCGGTTGGGTTTTCAGAGAGACTGGTAAGTAATTAGAGCAATTCGTTAAGATATTGTAAAGTGACATATATTCAGGAGGAAATTAAGTTGTGCAGCAGGAGATAAAGATGAGGTAATGGAGGATTGACACGTGTTCACCTTAATCACTCAAGCTAAAGACACTTCTCCCTTGAGATGTTGGTGGCTAACATCTCAGGCTTTGTTATGTTTGACATTTCTGGACGGACCAGTCAATATAGGCATGGCTGAGACAACATGACAGCCACTACGATCCATATGAGACAAAATATTCTTTTGCATATAAATAAAGAATTTATATACCTATACTATACTAACATCTCATGCCAAGTACGTAAAATTAAACTTGACTTTTATTTATATAACAGTGAGCGTAGATATAGATGACTTATGAATATTCTTCAAGTAGTCACTATTGTGATGATCTGCGTGGTGTCTGAGACTCGGTTGAACTATGCCGAATCAAGTTGTTGTGTTTAC